>JAQLOM010000011.1:5112298-5127989 GCA_030068315.1 Chrysichthys thysi | reverse complement strand
TGTGTGTGTGTGTGTGTGTGTGTGTGTGTGTGTGTGTGTGTGTGTGTGTGTGTGTGTGTGTGTGTGTGAAGATCAAAATTTACATATACTATGAAACTTTAGGTAGTAAAAATGTCTCTAAAAAAGTCTGGCTATCTTTTTTTTTAATAATTCAGGCAGTAAAGGGTTAACTTATATAAGAAAAAGTTTACTTCTGGAAAATGAGCGGAATCTTAGCAGATGCCTGCCAGCAAATCATAAAAGAGTGTTTTCTATAGATATGTACAAGATATGTATTTTGATTAAGTACTATTGATAATCCTTACATAACAGTTACGTAACTGTTTCATACTGTACACATTTTTAATCCACAAAAGAAATGACAGATGTCTTGTCAGTTGACTGGAAGCACAGTTGAGTCAAGGTTCCTGGCTGAATCTGCTTTCTTTGACCTAAGGGGGAAAAAACAGCCTGAAGGGGTAATTAGTATGTTCTGCATTTTGGGAAATAAATGCTAATGTATAAATGTCACTGCTAATCCAAGTTATCCAAGTTATGATATCAACTTTCACAATTTACTACAGTTTGTTTACCGCATTACTAAATCTGAGGTATCAGATGTCAATGCTGCATTGCTTAAATTTTAAGAAAGTTGTTTAGAGCAAGGTGTATCCCACCTCTTGCCCAAAGTCAGCTGGAATTGGCTCCAGCTCCATCCTGGACCCTTAATAGATAAGCTATATAGATAATGGATGGATCGATGGATAGTTGAGGCAATAATTTAAAACACCTGACCTTTGAGCGCTTACAAATATTCCGACTCAAGTGAATGAGTAAGTTAGCATTAGCAAGCTAGTTATGTGATCCAGTGTCAGTCCTTAGGAATGCCTGTTGAAAATTACAATAAACTACAATACACATACACACTGAGGAGGTCATGGTACACGTGGTGACCCAGATGAATAGTGCAACAACATTTGGGCTCACACTTGATCTCTGCTGACTGTTGGATAGAAATGGTTAAGTGCAGGATAGTGTGTGTTTTTAATCTTCCAATTAATCTGAATTAACTGGGAACCAGCCCTGGGGAAATGATACTGATGACACAGCTGTTTGGCTGCTCCTCAAAAGATGTGTCTAGTGGTGTGTGTGTGTGTGCATGTGTGTGTGTGTGTGCGTGTGTGTGTTTACTGAGTCAGGAAGAGGAAATGTTGTAGAAAGTGCGTGATGATACAGTTTATGTAATCATTGGCCACCTAACGCAATCACAGACCCATCAATCTTTTCATCAGATCCATAGGAGAGAGTCACATAATAATCGCATGATTACATCCCAAGGTGTCTATCAAAGCAGTGCAGCAGTGCGGCTATTCCTGAAAGCCCACATTAACAAGAGAGAGAAAGAGCGAAAGAGAGAGAGAGATAGATAGCGAGAGAGAGAGTCAGAGAGAACGAGTGAATAGTCTATCTCCCGTGACCTTGTCACTCTGCATTAATAGCTGTCTCATGCAGCTGTGCACTCGAGGCCTCCAAGGTCTGTCTGTCCACATGGTCCAGGTTTTTTACTCCAGCAATCATTTAGGACAAGCTACAGTGACAACA
This sequence comes from Chrysichthys thysi, assembly GCA_030068315.1. Lineage (NCBI taxonomy): Eukaryota > Metazoa > Chordata > Actinopteri > Siluriformes > Claroteidae > Chrysichthys > Chrysichthys thysi. The sequence goes on along the minus strand of JAQLOM010000011.1, from coordinate 5,126,408 downwards.
CACACATTCCCCTTAAGTCTGCAAGCCGTCACCACACAAATCTCACTGCAGCTACCTGAACGCACTACGCTACTGAATTTCAACTCGGCTGGCCTCGAGTCAGAAAACATTCGGCTCAGCCATGTATGTAGTGTCGCATTTCATTTCCATGACTAGTTTTTGTTTTGTTTTGTTCGTTTTTTTGTTGTTGGTGGTGGTTTTTTTGTTATCCAGAAAAGTTTCTCCAATATTTTGTCATTCACATACATACAAAAAAACAAAAAAAATTTTTTTTTCAAGTGACCAAAGAGTGAACGTATAGCTGCAGTAGTCACATGAGCAAATCGGAAAAGATGAGTCGCAGGCTCGGTCCATGGGACGCTTAGGGATGTGGAGAGGTGTAGCATCTGGTTAAGGAGCATAGCATGAGACGCTACATGCCAAGATGCAGTTGGGAAGAGCAGGTTGCTCTCTCTGCTTAGGAAAGATAAAGACATCCCTGAGTCTTCGCAAGGTATTCATCAAAGCACACAGCCACTTTTCAAGAAGTCAGGAGCACATAGTAAATGTCACTCCTGTAATGCGTGTGTAAATGTTTTGGCACACTTGTAGTACAGGTATCAGCTGGGCCTTGTGAAGGGTGCTTGCTTTGAAGTCACACTTCATGCTAAGCCACAGGCTGCTGGTGTCCTAACTAACCACTCGTGTTTTCAGTCATTGCTTATAGCCGAGGGTCAAGACGACACACTGGGACTCGACCATTTATCACGCTTGCTCAAATTATTGGGTCATTACACAAAGCAATTTGCAATTACAGTCGGCTAGCTGACACGAGTCTGCCTAAAAAATTGGTGTGTGTTTTGTTTTTTCTGGTGATTGCATATTCAGTGTGAATCATAGTTTTATGAGCAAATACTTTATCCCTCTTTATCATTAAGAATATAATTATAAGTGTACGATTTTTATACAATAGTACTTCAGTCTGGTTCTTTTCTTTCTGAAGTGCCTGACGTTAACTGGAGTTTTTCTTTCACAAAATAGTTTTCACTTTTTTTTCCTCTCTACATTTCAACAGACTTTAAATTTTCTCACCTCCTCATCTGTACACTCTGCTCAAATAGGGCAGCTTTTAAAGCTCCAACCTTCTACTAATACCGCTGACAGCACCATTGTGTTCGTCATCTCACAGATCGCTAGCTGAGCCAAGTCTCCTTCATAACTCAAAAGCACAGCTCCGTTGTATAGGTGCAACACAGCTGTCTTCACTACTTCTATGATGGATTTCTCATTAACATGACATTGAGTGTAGCTGAAAAATGGCGTGTGAGAAAACGATGTCTCGAGCTGTTCTTTTTTGTTTTTTGTTTTTTTTTAGAAGCTAACAGCAAAAACTCATGAAGAAAACTTATGTTTGAGGTCATTTAAATAAAAAAAAAAACGTATGCTTGAGGTCATTTAAAAGGACCTTTCTCCTATTGAAGTCCCGGTGTAAGTGTGCTATTAGTAATTAAGGATGAGTAAAAATACAAAATCAAACGACAAATTAGTAACAGAATTTTAGACTTAAAACTTAAAATGTACACTTCAGGGTGGCATGGTGGTGTAGTGCTTAGCACTGTTGTTTCACAGCAAGACTGGGACCTTTCTGTGTGGAGTTTGCATGTTCTCCCCATGTCCGTGTGGGTTTCCTCTGGGTACTCCGGTTTCCTCCCACAGTCCAAAGACATGCACAGAGGGGATTAGGCTAATTGGCTACTCTAAACTGTCCGTAGGTGTGAATGTGAGTGTGAATGGTTGTCTGTCTCGGTGTGTCGGCCCTGCAGTGGATTGGTGACCTGCCCAGGGAGTACTCCGCCTCTCGCCCAAAGTCAGCTTCCCCCCACAACCCTGAACAAGATTAAGCGGCATAGAAAATGAATGAATACCTTTCAGCATATCCAGTGCATTTCCATTTTCCCTGCTCTCATTCATGAAAAAAGAAAAAGGCTACTGTGCTGTACATAATGTACAGTGAAATTTTCTTCTTCCTCAATGTCCAAACTATGTAAATGTTCCCTCATAGACATCCAGTAGCAGTGGTTCATAAGTAGTCTAATTCTGCACTTTAAATGGCTAAATAAAGGAACAGATTAAGAACCATTGATTCTACCGCCTCAGTGGCAAGCATTCGCACCCTGTTGCTGTTTTTAACGCCTAAACATCTAAGTGTGAGAGCTCAGTGTTAGCATACACATAAGCTTTTGTGATTGAAATGCTGTATATTCCGAGAGCAGAAATTGAGCAGAATGGGGGCTTCTTGTTAAATTCATTCTGAGACTTTCTGAGAACCCATTTTAATAATTAAAACCTTTGTGTGACTTCAGACCACTTAAGGACCAAAAATGAAACATTATGGGTCATGAGGAGAAATTGTACAAAATTATCTAATACTTATACTTATTATAGCCTTAGACTTATATTTATTATAGCCTTATTTTTTCCATTAGGGATCACTCTTGTACCAGTAATGAAACATTTAAATTGTTTGTACCTTGAGGAATAGCATTCTTCTTTAAAGGTGATGTGTTTCAGTATTAGGTCTATGCTGGACTTTTTGCAATTTTTCTCCGGCTTTCCTTTCTCTAAGATCTCACTATAAATGCATACTGGATGGATGTGGCTTCTCACTGGAAAATGTACACTAAGGTAGGCCATTTCCTGAGAAACAATCTATCGGAAAACTATTATGTAAGTACCAGAGAACCACTCTAATGGAAGTGTTTTAGGCCAAAGTTCGAATTTCAATTTGCGTCTGTTAAAGATGGGCCCGGATTTGGTCTTTTATAATGTATAATTTACAAACACAACATGAGGCTTTATCTTGTTTATCTTGGGTGTGATAATGAATGACAAATGGCGCATTTAGTCATGACTGTGTATCAGTTTGCTGCATGCACTGAAACTAACTAACATTACAGCATTTACTCCGGTACACATAATACACCATATATATTTTGACAGATACTTCCTTGCTGCACCTTGTAGGTGTTCAAGTGAATATACCTAAACACTGTCCATGCAGTGTGTGTTAATTTTTGTCTACCCTTCACCTGTGTCAGTTTCAGCATTATAGTGGCGTGATACACTCATATCCGTGCAGCACCCACTAAACCAATAATACCTTGAGTCAGTGAAGTGCCTAATGTAATATCTCGTGTACCTTTATTACGTATCTGTTACATAGGAAGGTACTTGTACCTTTAAAGCTTTACCGTAAAAGCTAATTAAAGGCACAGCAGTGATCTGAAAGGCTTCTTATGTACTTTAAATTGTTTTTAAGGGTACACTATGATCATGTATTAAAGGTACAAAGGATGTGCTGTTGAAGTTTGATGGATGTCTTGCCAAACTGCACATAGCAACACATTAACTATAATACATAACTATATTCCTGGAAAGTAACCCATATGGTATATAGGTGACCTACATGGTATACACCACTTGATAAAGCGGTCATGCAATTTGGAAGTCACATATCCCATCCCTCTAACCTTCAGTCGAACCACAATTTTAGATTGTTTACTGGATTACTGTGAAACTGCAGAGGTGGAGATTTCTTGCTGAAAAGTCCATCTTTGTCTGACCAGTGATCATGTGCCAAAACATAGCCAACCTGGTCAAGCTGTTAGGCCATCGTTGCCAGCTCACTATTTTTCCTCCAGCATTCTAGCTACTTGTCTGGGTCAGTAAATGTTTGAAACAGTCAATTCACCTGAATTCTTAAAAATATCTTGTCTAATTGATGGCATGGTGGCGCAGCCAAGGATAATTTTCTGAAAGGGTTAGCATTACAGACATTGTTAAATATAGATTTCCAAATACATAAACAATCTTGAGGTCATTTAGACAAGACCTAGACTTGACTTTGGTCAAGTGTTATCTTTTGCATATAGTCACACACCTTAAAAGTCCAAGCTATTTACATAAATCTTACTCTAAGCTATTTTATCCCATTCAAAGTGTATCCCCACTTTGCACCTTTGGTTCTTGGGATTGGTCCTGGATTCACCACAACCATTACCAGGATAAGTGGTTCCTGAAAAGGAAATCAAATGAATGAACGAACTTATGTACAGTGCAGCATTAGTACACTGTAAAAAATTCCTGTCGACTTTTACGGTAATTTACCGGCAGCTTGGGTTGCCCATACACCACTGTAAAAATCCCAATAAACAACTGTAAAACATTTACACTAAAGCACTGTAACATCATAATGTTATAAATATCCACCACAAATCAGCACAGCTCACTTGCCTGATGCACAATACAGTACAGTTGAGCTGAAGGTTAAGAGTTTGGTCCAACCATGCTAGATCTGGGATTAGCCCATCCAACCTTCTGACCTGTCTGCAACACCTTAACCATTGAGCCTCTCCCACAATCCTACCCTGATTCAACTACTGTACTTCTAACACTGACTAAACTCCACTGAGAGATTGTACTGTATCGATGCGAGGCGTTTACTCTACTTGTGGCGGCTCAGTGGTTTAAGGCCTTGGGTTGCAGGTAAACTGCTGATGTATTTAAAGCCCAGCTCTGTCAGGCTCCTCTGATTGGGTCCTTGAATAAGACTTGTATCTTGCATTGATTAAATACAATGTACCACGTTATCCTATCTAAGATATTACCCTACTTCCGCATAAACATCTTTTACAGGCGTTTACAGGAAATGTTATAGTTCTCTCCTGACAACCCAAAGCTGCCTGTCATTTTTAAAACTGTATTTTTATTCATTCATTTATTTATTTATGTACATTGTAGTGTTAAATCCCGAAACCTGCAGTCACCAGCTGGCCAACATGGTGTCAGTCTCCCAGTTTTGTCCACCTTGGACTCCACTTTGGCATGTCCTAGCAAGTCAGACCCCCCTAAACTCGTGTTTTCAGCATTACACAGCGTCAGCTCGTCTTAGCACAAGCTGTACTCTCTGTTTGATAAAGTATGCTAGGTTTGGACAGCGCGTGCCGCAGTGGTCTTGGGTAGCTCGGCGGGCTCGCGCTGCGCGCTGATTGGACGAGCTGCTCGGCTGACCGCGCCCTCATCCCCGCTCCCACACAGCTCTGCGTGTTAAGGGCGCGAGCGGCGCGCGCGGGAACGACAAGCAGGCTCCTCTCCGGCTCTTCACACACACACACACACACGGAGGCAGGTAGAGCAGCTCTGTCTCACAAACAACCCTGGAAGGAAAAGGCAAAGGGAGGAGAGAAGGAAAAGCTCAGGCGTGTGTGGACTCTATACAGCGTGGATATTACACACAAAGGACGTCCGCAGCTGCTTCCCGAGGTGACACCGCTGACGGGGGGCAGGTAGGTACCAGACCGGGCTTCTGTCCTACTGTGTGTGTTTGAGAGTCATGGCGCTGAGGCGAAAACACGAGCACTCCGTTCGTGGGTTTGGGTTTTGCGCCGTCAGAGTGTCCCGTCCGTCTCAGGCGCTTGAGGGGCTTTATTATTATTATTATTATTATTATTATTATTATTATTATTATTATTATTATTATTATCTACGTGTCGCTCAAACAGTGTAACATTATTTACATTCAGGTCCAATAGTAACAATCATGTAGCCTGGACGCCGAGGCTTTCCGCCGCCAGGTGTGTTTGAAGTCCTGTAGTGTTTCCAGTGGAGCGGGGTGAATCACTCGGAAACAAGTTCATTCGATTGAAACGATGCCCAGGCGCGTGCCAGGATGGATGGGTCTCCCGTAGGCTGCGCGCGCGTCCTGCTGACGGACTCCCATATACTCTCCACCTGATGTACAACTCACCTGATTGAATCAGTGAGTCAAATGATAAACGATTCCCCCGGTGATATGGGGCTATATTTTGGGAGGGGTTTGGTGTTGGCGTGCTTGTCGCCATCCATCCATCCATCCATCCATCCATTTGACCCCCCCCCTCCTCCTGGCCCCTCCACCTCTGTATTTGATTTATTATTTTTATTATTATTATTATTATTATTATTATTATTTTATTTATTTATTTATTTATTATTTTTCATCCGCCCACCATTCGCTTATCATTTGGTAGGTAAACTGCCAGATGTTCAAAGAGGAAGTCTCTCTCTCTCTCTCTCTCTCTCTCTCTCTCTCTCTCTCTCTCTCTCTCTCTGTGTCTCTTTCTGTCTCGGTCTCTGTCTCTGTCTCTCTCTCTCTTTCTGTGTCTCCCTCCTTCCAGCATCTGTTGTCTGCTGAGTGCCTTCCATGCACTGAACCCGTAATTAACTGCATCACCAACTGCTGTGTGGTGGCCAGTTGGGAGGAAGTGCTAGAGAGACCGAGAGAGAAAGAGAGAAAGAGAGATAGACACTCTTCATGGCTTTCTTGTCCAGACACTTCCCCTTCCTGTGCTCTTCTGTCCTCCAGACTAATACACGTACCTTACTTGTGATGAGCTCAGAGTCTTGCATAAAAAAAAAAAAAAAATCAACAAACAAATCATATTCATTCACTCATTCGTTCATTCGTTCGCCTCCAGTGCACTCGGGTCTCTTTTCCACCTCGGTGTCCGTAGCGGTATCTCGACACCTCATCCACCTGATAGCCCAGAGCGGCGCTCCACAACATTGCTTATTCCGGTCCATTTATTTCCCCACTGGACAAAATTCTTCGATTATTATTCATTCCGCCAGTAGGTAGGGCCATAAAGAGCACAGCACATGATGCAAATATGTTTTCATTCTAGGTATAATGAAGATTAAATAGATCCTAGGTGGCAAGAAATGATGGCAGTAATGGAATTTGCTCCTTTTGAATGTGCCGAGGGTTTCTGGTGGCGATTTCTCACACCGTACACTGTACAATTCATGAAACTTTCATGAGCTTTTTAAACGGAAGTATAGAAAAGAAAAATCAAATGCTCGTCCTATCTGAGCAGTATCAGTTATTTATTTAGACACGCTACAGCGTGGATGATGAAATATCACATGTGGCTTGACCTGGGTGGCAGCGGGGTTCAGGAGTGTGTGTGTTCACACAGTTATTGTGCATGCCTACTGGGGACGATAGCTCTCCATGCATGTAATGTCAGAGACTGGGAAAAATGGGGGTCAAAACTGAGCAGAACTGTATCCATGTGTCCTTGCCGTAATACAATAGAGAAAACATGTGGTTTAAAAGAAGGAGACGAGTAGCTCAGCTGTAGAAGGATTCAGATATTCAGATGCAGAGCAGAAGCCTCGTATAGATTGTCAAATATAACTCTACAGCCTTACATAACTTAATTTATTAACGTCTACACATGAGTATGGGCATAAGTCTAATTAGGATCTTATATATGAACAATTGCATACTGTAGGAAGAAGAAATTAATAGAATAAATGATTAGACTTCTTTCTATTCTGTAAGTACTAAATTATGATGATCATTTTTTTTTAATGTTTCATTGTTTATTGTAAATAGGTGTCTCGAGAGTGTCTAATATTGCTGGATAATCACTTCATTGAATGATTCTTTTTTTGAACAATTTAATTCTTTAATTCAGTCCTGATTGATGTTGCACTTTTAAGGGTTTTTTTTTTGACTCATCCTTCCAAGTCATGTAAATATATATGGCTAAAACCCAAAATGAGCAGTAGATTATACTCAGCTGTCTATCCTGGGTTCAGTGTGCAGTTGTTTTGCACATGCTAACAAAAAGTACCCAAAATACCAAGTGATGTTTACCCGATTAGACTGATTAGATTGATGAGACTCGACTTCAAGCACAGATCAGTGGATGCTGAACAAAAGAGCTCACGAGGTTCCTGTTGAGCTGCACATGAGCTAAAAGGTGTTTTTATTACTTTATTTTTTATTTATTTCTTTTGCGTATTTTAGGAACAAAGTAGAAATTAATTAATATAGTAGATTAGGGAATGTAGTGTAATATAATTAGAGCAGCTGATGATTAGTCTATTGATTATTTCTTTGGTTAAGTGATGTTTAAAATATAGGCCGACTAAATACAAACGTACTGAAATGAAATTAGTTCAGGCAACTAATGCTAATTGCAATGCAGCATTGCTGATATTTTCCCCAGATAATCTGTCCCAGTGTGAGATTCTTGTCAAGTCACTCAACTGAGACTCAGCTTAACACAAGGTGAGGCAGTTGGTTCTGCACCTTGAAACTTAATGTGTATCCTGAGTGGCACAGTGAGGCAGCAGTTAACACAGTTACCTCACAGCAAGAAGGTTGTGGGTTTGAAGCTGACTGGGGCCTTTCTGTGCAGAGTTTGCATTGTCCTCTCAGTGCCTGTGTGGTTTTCCTCCAGGTGCTCCCATCTTCCCCTGAAAGACACGCAGATTAGTTTAACTGGCTACTCTAAATTGCCCCTGGGTGTGAATGTGAGTGTGAATGATTGTTTGTCTCTCTCTCTGTATTAGCCCTGCAATAGATTGGTGACCTGCCCAGGGTGTACTCCGCCTCTTGCCTGAAGTCAGCTGGGATTGGCTCTAGCTCCACTGTGACCCTGACAGATAAGCGGTATAGATAACAGATGCATTGATGGATGACTAACCTGCATTTTAAGCCCTGATTTTTGCAATTCTGACCAGATTCAAAGTAAAACGCTCCAATGGCTAATTCATTTCGCTTCCCCTGCTTTGCTTGAAGTGAATAATTTTCAGTCTGTTGAATGGACTCCAAAGCTCTGAATTTGGCTGTTATAGTTTTCAATGCCTGGAATCAGAGTCCATTTTTTTTGTGTGCACTGTTGACACATATCTTCTTCTTAAAAGAAAATAATAATGTATGTTTGAATGTTTTCTTGATGCAACATTGAACTATTACAGGCAAGTGGATTTCACTTGAAATTACCTGAATGATAGTTTACAAAAACAATGATTTCTTCAATTGTGGTTTTTTTTGTGTGTCAGTGCAAGTGTAATTTTATAGATGTTTTTTGTAGTTCTCTTTGGTTCAATTTGGTCACCTGCTTATTCCAATCCATGAGCCAGTGCTCCCTGAGCTTAACCCAGCTTCTGACCAGGGAATGTGAACTCTAACGTGTGCTTTGTTTTAAGATACAAAAAGCTGGTAAACCACATGGTTTCAAGCTGCTGCCCATACTGCCTCACACTAACGCACTCAGACTAAAGGCCTGTTCCCCATCTTGCACATACTTGAGCTCACAGACACCCATTATTGAGTAGTATCGCTGTGATTGACAGGTGAGAAAGAGTATGCCATCTCGCACATGCAGAGAACACGGCCAGTCGTGCTCCTTTGGCTCTGGCATCCAGCTTTGGCCTGTAGCCTTGGCATCCTCAGGATTCAAACTCAGCCCGAACGCTTCTTCTTGAAGTGTTTAAATTCAGTGTGTCGGACCGTTATGAACGAGCAGTGAATCAGACTTGAGCTTTCTGCTGATTTGCATCAGCATTTGCACTGAAAAATGAATGCATTAAACACTGAGTACCATACTGACACTGTTTTAAAGATGTGCTTCATCTCACCGTATTGGTGTCAGTCCAGTATAGTGACCCATTTTCCGTGCTGATATTAGGATGCTTTTAATGAGCCTGTGTTCTGGATGAGTGGACACACTTAAGGCTGTGCTGAAATTCTTTTGTTTAGGTAAATTAGAAGCAACAAGAACATTATGTTTTTTCCACCTGCATAGCAGAGCTGGGTGTTTTCATTTGTTATGATCCATATTCATTTTCAGGCTTCTTTATGAATTGTTGTTGAGGTTTGGCTAATAAAACCATAGAGTTACAGTCTAAATACTACATGTAGGATTTTCTATGAGCTCATTAAACGCGTTTCTCATTGCTTCTGTTAATTCCTCTGAAAATGTGTTATTCAGGAAGAATGACAATTCAGTTCCTTCATTAAAGATAAAAGGATGTAGTTATGAGAGGCAGGAATGTACATCCTGACCTGCTGGGAGTCAAATCTATTATTTAAAATAAAGAATTTATTTTATTTCAATTAGAAGTTAACATCGTGTTCCCCCTTAATGTTATCATAACATCATTTAATAAGATAGCGATATAGTATTCTTTTATGGCCTAGCCCAGAAATAAAGACTAGACGTGAATAAATTATTAGCAATGTAGAATTTAGTTAGTAAAAATTTTTTTTTACAAATGTAAAATCTCAAAATGATGTCTCCTCAATAGGAATTTATATACTGCACATGTAGAATGTATATTTCACATTAATGTGGTGGAATTTCAGTATACGATTTGGTGGGATTTCAGGTCATGTAGAAATATATTTGAATAGAATAAAAAAAAAAAATAACCCAACAATATAGTACCGAAAAGGTTAGGATAAAATAGGATAGAATGGATGGAATAGTATAGAAGAACATAGAATACATTGGTATTGTATAGTGGAGTAAATTAGAATAGAGCAGTATAGAAAAGAGTAGAATTGATTGTTATGGAATTGATTAGAATAGTATACTATGGAATAGATACAAGCTACAAAAGACCAGAACTGAAATTAAAGGCATACAAGCTCAAAGCTCTCTAAAGTAATTGTTTGCAAAGGGCATCCCATATGAGAGGACATTACAGTGACGGCAAGAATTAACAAAAAAGACACAGCCCCGATTTACTGTACACTGTGGAGCAAACTGACTTTAGAGAATGAATTAGAATCTTCGGGATCCGAGGTACGTAATGCCAAGTCGGAAACATTTTGAAGTTGAGTTGCTGCACTTATATCGAGAATGCCACACCAAAGGCGAAGATGAACTTTGTAGTGTGTTACATTATGCTATTTATTGTCACTTCCAGATAAAAGGAGAAAGGAAATGAGATGACATAATGACTTAATGATAAAACGACATCATCTATGCGGTTATTTTTTAAAGACATTTTTTCCTTAATTCAAGAGACAACGTGATATCATTTCAAGATATGAAATTATCCATATTGTGATGAAAGATTTTGTCCGAATCACCCAGCCCTATAGTATAGTATAAACATAGATTATAACAAAACAGTATAGCACGGATTATAATAAAAAGAATAAAGCTAATAAATTGTATAAAATGCAGTACGATAGAACTGTAATGTATAGAGTAGTTTAGAATAAAAGGCTGTACTGTTGAATGCAATAAAATAGAAGGTACAGAATAATACTTAATAGAATAAAGTAAACCCAATCACCGTAGAAGAATATATATATATATGTATATGTATTAGTGCTGCCGCAATTTGTCGAGGTAATCGACGTAATTGAATATGAAAATTCGTCGACGACAATTTTATTGGTCGCCTAGTCGCCTATTTATTTTTGGTCTGGAACGGCTCATCTGAATTCAGGTAATTCCCCTCCACACCACTAGAGTTTGCTGTGCACACCCTGCTGGCTACCCTCTCACTTCCTAATGTTTTTCGGAAACGATGTTGACCAACGCGATCCACATGCAATTTACATGCGCGAGCAGCATAATGCTTCTAATGCTAATGCAGTGCTTCTCAAATAGTGGGGTGCGCTCCAGTGTGATGCCTGGGGGGGCGCTGTGACCCCGGGGAATACGGCCTTTTTTTTGCCGTACTATGAGCATGCGCGCACACACAGCACAGCGCTGGAGAGAAGTGCAGAAAACAAACAGTTTTGGAGATGTAGGTTTCCCAGAACAGTCCGTCCTGTTTTATTGTGTTTATACCAAAGGGAGTGATTAAAATAATGTCATTGGTTTCAACTCCTTCTTAAGCACTGACACTGGAGACTCCAGAAATGCTTGAAAAACAAATCCATCTTCTCAACTTCTCCTTATCATCAATTACCCATTATTAAATTTGATCTGATCAAGTGAGTAAGTTCGATGTTTAATTTGTTGCCACAGGAACGATAATGTATAAGAACGGATATTTTACTGACCACACCTTCTGTAGTCTACATTATTGTACTGTAAATGTAGTTTCTGTGCATTTCTTTCTTTTTTTTTTTTTTTCAAATTAAAGTCAGTTAAAGGGCAGCAATGGAAAGGTGAAGTAAACGACCGGTTTCATAAAACCACAAGCAATTAAACTAAGAATGATCGCAATAAAGACAGGGGGAAAAGAAGAAATTGCAGTGTGTCCAAATAAACTGCTGTTGGGAAGAAGTACAAAGTGCTTTCGTTGCTGTTATTTTCTGGCGCTTTCCTAGCAAACCTAAATAATGGGATAAATCTTGTGTACAGTACAAATGGCTTCAAGTATCCTAATATATTTTTGCCATATTGTTGCTAACGTCACTTTGACTAGCAAGAGCAGCTTGTGTGTAGGGGAAAATTCATCAACAGGTCTGCTTCTGCCCGGCAACTGCGTGCTTTGATTGTTTTTCTTTGTTAAAAAGTATTTTGATATTTACACTACAGGACAAAAGTTTTAGAACGCCAGTTATTTCTTGCAGTTCAAGGCGTTCAAGTTCAATGAATAGCTTGAAATGGTACAAAGGTAAGTGGTGAACTGCCAGAGGTTGAAAAAAGGTAAGGTTACCTAGAACTGAAAAATAATGTACGTTACAGAATTATACAAAAAGGCCTTTTTCAGGGAACACAAAATGGGTTAACAATTTAAAGCTGTTCTGCAGCAATGGAGGTTCATCAGGCCTTGAAAGCTGGTGCTACTCATTCCTACAGGTGTTCCAACTTTTCTCGATTACTTACTATGGCTTGAGTCTAAACTGCATAATTTTCAATAAAAAACTGGAAAAAGTGGGGTGTTCTAAAACTTTTGACCGGTAGTGTGTGTATTTGCTTTGTGCATATAATTAATGAAGTCTGTGCTGCAGTGTACTGCCTACAGCAGCTGATGTATTTACTCTTAAAAATGGGTTCTTTCAGCGTTCTTTGTATAGTTAAGTGCTATCTTCCCAGGAAAACACTTCTGCAGGGTTCAATGTAGAATCTGTAAGAGGTCTCCAAAGTGTAGACAACATTTCACCTGCATTTTTCCCAGCCATGCTCAGATTTTCCATCTGGTGATTTTAACCACGCGTGCTTGCTGTGCCAACAAGCATGATCATTACTGGATTCAATGTTTGCTTATGTGTTATGAAAAATAAGCCGGTGAGAACATTAAGCTAATGCAAAAATTCATAACATCTGTTAACTTTATGTTGTGCTTATGTATGTTCACTGCGTCACAAAAAATGGTGTATGCTTTAAATGTAAATGAAAGCAAGAAAATGTGTTATTTTAAAATGGCAAATTTGTTGTTATCATGTTTTATATTTGAATACAGTGTTAGGCTGTTTTCTATTTTTTATGAAGCGGTCATTGTCATGCATTGCATTGTAATTCACATTTCGAGCCTAAGGTCTGCCATAATAACTTGAAGCTGGAAGCAGGTACTAGTTCAGTGAAAAGGGGATTAAACGTTATCAATAACCTCTTCTGAGTGTCAGGATTGAACCCAAATCTCATCACCCCAAACTGATAAGGAATCTCCCCGGCCGTCTCTGGCCTTCCACGTGCGAAGCGAGCAGGTGACGGGCACGGTGGTGCATCCTTGACGGACAGATAGGGAGCTTTTTCCCCTCCTCCTCTGCATACTGAGAGCGTGTAAGCAGAGTGAGCGTCTGGCGTGTGAAGGACTGTGTGAGTGAGGGCGTCTTTGTTCTTTGCCCTTCACTCCTGTCCTTTGCCAGAGCCATTCTAAAGGGAAAAGAGCAACGATGAGGGATGTTCCTGCCATGTTTCAATTGCACTGTTTAAGGATGAGAGATGACCCACTTATGGAAAATTGATGCGTTATCAAATTTACTGCATAATTAATGACCATTCTTTTTCATAATCTCCTTCATGCCTTTGTTTTTTTTTTTTTTTTTACTGGCAATTTTGTGCTCAAGTGTGACTTTGCAGAATACTGATTGACTGTCTTCATTTGAATGGCAAATGAATAGAAGAAATCAATGCACATAATAATGAGATTGAACATAATGACAAGCATATAATATTTCACTTTCACAGGTCTCCCCATTGCTATTATATATAGAATATGGCCAGTTATTAGTCATGTAACTCGGATTCTTCAGTCAACAGCGTCATGTGCCGAGGTAGTGGCAGAAAGAGGAGGATAGCAACAATGCGAATGTGTACACACACACACACACACACACACACACACACACACACACACACACACACACACACACACACACACA
>JAQLOM010000011.1:5045388-5058164 GCA_030068315.1 Chrysichthys thysi | reverse complement strand
TGCCAAACCCGGGGCTCGAACCCAGGACCTTCTCGCTGTGAGGCGACAGTGCTAACCACTCAGCCACCATGCCGCCCAGAAAAATATATTTTTCTTTTAAAATTTAGTGGGTGCGGTGTATATACTGATGTGCTCTGTAGTCCGGAAAATACGGTACAATGTTTCATTAATAAAGTAACAATGTCACATTTTTTAACCTTTAACGCCGTGAGACGGCTGCATGACAAATGATTTCCTATAATTACTTACATAAATACAGTAATCCCTCTATTAAAAAAGCATTTGGGATTGGCGTCCGTGTATCGGGATGTAACCCCCCGCGAAAGACCAAAATCCGTGATATATGGACGCCACCCCCAAATGCTTTTTTTTAATAGTTTAAGCCCTGGATGATCCTCCCACACTCTTTAAGCACATTCTAGACACAATTAAATACATAAAGAAACCATTTGCGATCCTATAGTGAGGTGGATTTTGTGTAGAATTCGTAGAAGCATCACATTTATAGGGAATATATATATATATATATATATATATATATATATATATATACTGTACTGTGCTGTATGCTATACTAGCTTAGCCTGTACTTATATTTTTTAGTTACTGTATGTATGTAGTACACTAGCCTAGCCTAGGCTTTTTTCTATACTGATCTTCTATCCATTTCTCTAAATGTAATGGATGGATGTTGAAAAAAAAAATTCATTCATGGCAGAAATATGGGAGCTCCAGTACTGCCGATACTTTGACAATTGCTGGTTGCTTCTCCCCAACCGTAGGCGTCGTAGCCAGCAGCCAATCACAACCAAGGTTAAATGAACAGGGCATTCTGATTGGCCAGACTCGTTCCTCCAGCCATATTTGTTTTTTTAGTAATCCCATACCGCGTTTTTGTAAACAACGCTGGGTTCTTTGTCACTTGTGTAAATATGATCTACACTGTACTGTATTTTAGACATTATTCATATTTAACTCCATTGTAATTAAGGTAAAGGAGTCACCACACCACCGTGCTGCCCATACTGCACATCCTGTGTGGCGTTATTACTTGTATAGCAAATGGCGTAGAAGCTGGCATAAACACACAAACATTTCCCCTTACACCTGAAATCTCCTACATCATCTTGCCAGAGTAGAACACTGAAGCAGATGCTTGACCGGCTGGAACATTAGCTGGCATGCTCAGGGGACGCTGGTGTCTCCAGGGAAGACGTGGCCCATGGGGTTTACCTCTGCACTACTAACCAGTACTGTCAAGGGAGGTAAAGATGTTTAAATATGTTATAAGAACTAAGGGGTTTTTCTCACTCATGGCATGCGGAGGGAAGTTTTAATCAAGTAGCAAAGATTTTTCCATACGACAGTTTATAAACCTACGCATACGTCCTTCATTCAATCCTGCGCGTAACTCCGGTTTATCCAGAGTCGCATCTGTCTGAGTGTATTCCTCGTGCACGAAATAATACAAAAAGATTAAACTTCACGCGCAGCGTTCGTTCTGCCGTTCATTCGGCGTCCTCTAAGAGCCCTTCCTCTTTTCATTTTCTGTTTGCAGGGAATACTGCGTTATATCAGTAAGCTCACCAGATCTGTCAACACCGAGCCTGTTATTGCACCCACTCTTCCAAGGTCAAAATGAACACTCGGTCTCCGTCGCTGTGGGAGAAGGGAGCTTTGTGCCAGATTTATTGCTTGTATTTTGTGCCTTTGTTTAATAAAAAAAGGACTTGTTGGATGCTGACATGTTTGCTTTTAGTTACTTGGAGAAAAAAAAGAAAAAAAAATCAGCACAAATTCTATCCCTGCGCACTCAAGCACTTCACTTTCCCTTTGCCTGTGATTTTGTATTGTTCGAAAGCCTTTTAGCTAGGGAAAAAAAAAACCCACCAAAAAAAAAAAAAAAAAAAACGCAACCCCCCCCCCCCTCCGAGTGCACAGAGACAAGCAAACAAACGAGTTAAATTTATTTTTCAATTAAGCTTTTTGTACAATATTAAACGTTGTGTGAGAATAAACCTCTGCTGAGCTTCATGCTACTGATCAATACTTAAAAGTCTCACTGTATGAATAAAAACAAGGTTAAAGCATCTGTTTTATCCCTCCAGCACCCCTTATACTGAGAAAACAGGTACATCACAGCAGCGACCCTCCGGTTCAGCTGAATGACAGCCCAGGATCATGCTAATAACCCAGGAGGCGTTAGCCTAGCATGCCGATTTAGCCGCGGCGTGTCTGAGGAGCTCCAGATACTGTCGTCATGTCACTTCTTGTGGTTCCACTTAATTCGCCGCAATTCTCTTGCCACGACCAATTTGAGCGAGCCACGGAGAGCGCTTGTAAAGGTTAACGCGGCCCTCGTGATTTATGGCCGCCCGACAGTTTAGCGCGGCTTGACATCTCGAGCCAAGCAGGCAGCTCGCACAAACATGGCGTGATTAAGAGATTTAGCGTCTCGCTCCGGGCGACCAGGAAGCATGGGTCTTTGGGACGCTTTTAACATCTCTCAGCAAATCCTGACATTGTGCACTATAGGGGTTTTAGAATGTCATGGTTTCACGGTCAGGCACCGTGTACGGACGGACACTTACCTCATCGTTGCCTTTTTTTTCTTTTTCTTCAAAACACACATGTGCCCAATCAACTTTCCACTGCTCTGGAGGAATTCCCATATTTCTGAGTCTGTTTATTTGACAAAGAGTCAGGAGGGAAGGAGGGTGAAGAGTGTGGCTTTTATTAAGCTCCAATGAGCCAGATAGATAGATAGATAAATAGATAGATAGATAAATAAATAAATAAATAAGGGAAAGAGATATGAAGAGGAGAGTCTACTACTACTACTGCTACAGCACACGTGTTTCTACTGCATAGAAAGCCTTTGTTTTTTTTTTTAATCTACATTACGGTAATCCCCCACTGTATTGTGGTTCACATTTCGGTCCCCCGGCTATTCGCGGATTTTTATTTAGAATATATGATTTTTTTTTGCGGATTTCCCCGCAAAAATGTATTATAAAACATCAAATATTAAACAGTCAGATATTAATCATTTGTGACCCGTGCTGGCAAAATGAGTCGGAATGCACATAGGCTAATTATGAACTAAGAGGCAAAACATGGTTTCAGTCGAAATTGAGATTTTCTCAAAAATAAGTCCATAAACCCCTCATCTGTTGATCCCCATGATAAAACAGCAAGAAAACATCCCAAACTACTTTTATTTTAGGGTTTTGTTCATTATGTTCATTCGTATGTCTTCATTAATTCGTCCTTTGTCGTAATATTCCATGATAAATCTGTGTTTTTCACCACGCGCTCATGGCGAGATGGGGGAATCCCCCTACCCATGTTTGGTATCGTTGTGAAGCGTAGTTCCTCTACTTCCTGATAATACACATGGAATTCCCGATGACGCTTTTATGAATCAATGGAAAGCGAGTTCCCAAACCCCATCAGACGTGGTCGACTTCAGTTGGATGTAACTCGGTCATTTTTTGTCCGATTTCAACAAACCATGCTTCATTTTGAAGGTCTTTAGAGGAAGTAACAATAACTCACTTTTGAAAATTTCCTCATTCCGACTCATTATGCCAGTACGGGTCACATTTATAAAATACGGTACAGTGTATATCATATTTGCACAACAGACAAAGTGGTGTGGGGATACTGAAAAAAAAATATGGCTGGAGGAACGAGTCTGGACAGTCGGAATGCCCTATTCATTTAACCTTGGTTGTGATTGGCTGCTGGCTACAATGTGTACACAAACAGCAAGAAGCAACCAGGATTTGCCAACATCCCAGTCGTTCGCCCGTAGCAAGACTCGCTATAAATGTGATGTTTGTACGAATTCTACACAGAATTCACCTCGCTATATGCTCGCAGCTGTTTTCTTTATGTGTTCAATTGTGTCTAGAATGTGTTTAAAGAGTGTGGGAGGATCATTTAGAGCTTAAACTATTAAAAAAGCATTTGGCGGTGGCGTCCGTGTATCGCAGAATTTTTCCTTTCACGAGACGTCTTGGAGTCTAACCCACGTGACGTAAAGACGAGGGATTACTGTACCCCTAATTCTTTACCCATTCCCACCCACGACTGTCATAAACACATTAAAATGTTACTTCTTCTTAAAGTCGGAGCATGTCTGTAACTTTATCACACGTGATGGCTTTTCAAAGGCACAGAAAAACATTGCATTGCTGACCATCCATCCATTATTTATACCGCTTATCAGACAGGGTCATGCGGAGCTGGGCTCCCAGGAGGGACCTTTGTAAAATTAAATGAATGAATGGATGAATCAATGAAGGAGAAAACATACGCACTTGAAATATCATACGAAAACTGAAAAGTAGTTCATATGAATGCAAAAAGAAATGCAAAGGAGTAAGGGGCGAGCACGTTGAGAAAAAAGATCTTGTGAAAATGTCCAATTTTCACACGTGTACAGGATAATTTTCCAGTTTCACGAGATGTATTATTTTTTTTTCCCTGAATGAGAAAGGACATGGTGCAATGCCTTTTAGGTAATTGCTCACCCTTTACTATCGTATGCACAACACTAACAACACTTGTTACTCATATGTTTTCTGGAAGAAAAAAACCCCCAAAAATCCCAAAAGGTGTGTTTTGATTTTACAGGACAAATACAGTAATGATACTCAGAAGACCCTCAGAGAACATGCACACAACTTATGTGATAAACCATGATCACAACCAAAATATAAGTCAAAAGCCAGAATTCCATTCCATTCCATTCCATTCCATTACAGGCATTTAGCAGATGCTCTCATCCAGGGCGAAGTACAAGTGCAAAAAGTCACGTACCAGAATAGCAGAACTCCTAGGCGAAAAAACAGTTCATGTGCCAAGTGAATAAGTGTCAGAGTAACACCTAGTGTAATATTCTGTAGAAGGACCAATCAGCTAACAGCAGTGAAAAGTGAGCTAACCATAAATGAGCGCAAATGTAAATACACAATACCACAAATCCAACTAAAAGGAGAACAAAACCTCAACAGCTAACCCGAATACATCATGACCCAGCTAGACAGAACGAAGCCTGGGTTACACTGGGATTACACAGTGGGCAGGGAAGCAGGGGAGAGGTGCAGCCTGAACAGGGGGGTCTTCAGGTTGTGTTTGAAGGTAGTCAGGGGGTCGGCAGTTCCTACTTGAATGAAGAGGAAACAGGAAGGAGAACACATCATTGTTTTGATTGTTACTGAATCCTGAATTGTGATTACGACATTGTGGTGTCGACACCGCGGTTCAAGTTCGCTCGTCTTGGATTTCTGCTAGGACGTGCAGGAAGTAAGAGAAAAACTAATCAAGGCATGAAGTCAAAACAGGTGCACACATTAGGTGTGACTGAAAACGGGACTGGAGCAAAAACAGGACCAAATCATGGTACATATAAAGACGCAATCACAAATCAACTGGAAACCAAAACCTGAAGGGAATATGTGACGCTGTGGAACGTCGATATTATTCGACTAGGTTATCGATACGTAACACGCCCTAGTGCAGGAATATCGCTCGTCAGGAGTTGGAGGTATGCGCCATCGTTTATTTTTACACGTGTTTACCCAGAGAAAGAGATCACGCGCGGTATTAGCTGATTTAGCTTTTCCGTCGGAGGCTTCCGGATCGGTTGTGCTCCATCAGCATAGGAGGGACAGTTAGCTTCTAGGTCAGCACTTTTAGCTCCTAAATTCTGCTTGTCCAGGCACCGAGGTGTCTCAGGCATCACATACTGAATCTTTGCACCATCCCGACGAGAGACAGCAAGTCAAGTCAAGTGTCACCGTCCGTATTTGTGTCCATACGACATAACGTTCGCGTAGATCTTTAACTTGACACAGAGCAGCCATGCTCCAAGTGACTAAAGCGCGTGAGAGTCTCCGGAGTGTCCTCATTAGTGTTTTAATGTCGTCTTAACTGGCCGTCGGCTTTAAGAGCCGAGCACAATCCTTCTCACAGCCACTTTCCTCTCATTATCACAATAGCTGCCACCGCCAAGCAACGCCGATATGACTCATACCACCACGGAACCACGTTGCTGTGATTCCTGCACACCCGAGCCTTTCACGCCTGCTGCGCCGACCAGCTGCGTGCTTCTGTCTTACCGAGAGCATCATTCTGTCATTTAATAAGCCTGCAGGTGTCCCTCTGGTCTCTCGCTTCTTTTCATCATTCGCCATGATCACGTCCAAACCACCTTTTAGCAACGGATGCTTTCGTGACACTGAGGAACCAGACACCACAACCCAAGCTGCACTCATCAATACAACCAAACACACTCGTGTCCTGACGAAATTCCACCGCAAACCCGCGTCCCGGGCCTTAATATTTATAGCTTTAAGCGCATCTGTAAGCCCTTCGAAGAACCCTTTATCTCCAGACCCCTATCATTCTAATCGTCTCCTATAAACGGGCCTGTAAACTGCGTATAATGAAAATAACATTCAGCGTTCGGCGTGATTTACGAGACAAATGAGCAGCGCATAAATTTTTAGAGGGACATGTTCTGTCTGACAGCTGCGGCAGGACTTCACAGAGAGGCACTTATGAGCTTTTTAAAGTTCGAGCGAAAACACTTAGGCAAAGTGATACTGAGTACCTGCACTTAGACTGGGCGGGGCATTTCAATTTCAGAGTCCCTGAAGATATGGCAAGTTCTGACAGCTTTTTTTTTGTTGTTGTTTTGGGGTTTTTTTGGGGTGGGGGGGGGGATCAGCCTCCTTGTTCATAGGAATTACTGCACAGAGACATTTCATGCATCCAAACAGTGCTATTCTTCACCACTTAAGGTTTGGGTGCCATAATTTTTTGGGGGTTTTTTTTGTTAATGAACAAAACAATATAAAAGAACTGCAAACCTATGCACCTACTGTCTACCATTTTGCAAATGTGTGCGCACCAAAGTGACATTTGGACTTGTCCCATTAATCTACAGCTCAATTTTGAAAGCAAACTTGCGACGACATTACATTACTGTCATTTGGCAGACGACCTTTATCCAGAGCGACTTACATTTTTATCTCAGTTATACAACTGAGCAGTTGAAGTTAAGGGCCTTGCTTAAGGGCCCAACAGTAGTAGCTTGGCAGTGCTTGTATTTGAACTCTCAACCTTCCGAGCAGTAGTCCCATGTCTTAACCCCCTGAGCTACGCCCTGCTTATGATACATGATTATGACGACCCCCCCCCCCCCAAAAATACCATGATTCAATCTAAGGTGTGGGCTCAGGTATTGGATCCAAGTGTCTGAATCCTTCATTATCCAGCCCACAAGCTAGTAAAAGCTCCAGGGAGCCCACTTGTATGTGTTGGTTGCCTGGAAGCCTAATTAAGTAGGCAAAAACAAATGTGGTAGCTAGCATAACAACAACAACGTGTGAGCAGTTAATTAGCTAATTAAGTGAATTAATATAGAGTGACGGAAACGAACGAGTTAGCACAACGCACAAATCTGGGCTGAACTTTGCAACGACATGTTCCTTATTATCCTTGCTATCCTTCTTCTTCTTCTTCTTCTTCTTCTGTTAAGTAAACCATTTCTGCCTTCATCCAGCTATGTTATGAGGTGGCAGGATTTCAGAACGAGTCGTGCACGCTATAGTTACATCATCGAGGTGCAGTGCGGAACCGTGTTTAAAAAAAGCTACCTACCAAATAAAAATATATGATACGCGAAAGTCAATGAGTCAACAGTTCTCGTGGGTTTTGAGCCCGCTTGCCTGCCGTCTGCTGGGCCACGCTTTCGGGCTACTGATCTTTGTCCACTCCTGATTTCATACTTTCAAGCTTCCTAATGTTCACATTTGCCAAAAGAATCATCTGTCAAGAGCTGAAATCAGAAACATTTAAAGTTACCCAGATGTGTGAGCGTAAGATGTGACCAGAATGTCTCGTTTGTCAGGTCTGTTACACCTCAGAGCTGTAAACACCTGCTTGCTTTGTGTGAAATCATAGGCACTTTCTGAATCTCACTGTATAAACAGCGCTAACGCAGTGTGCAAGCTAAGCTAATCATATCTAATATCTTTGCTATAACACATGTAAATACAATTCCAACCTGATAATGTAGGCTAAACCATTGTCTTTTTCAACGGTTTAGCATACATTAGCAAATGTATGATTTTCTTTGGGGGGGGGGGGGGGGCAATATGTGCTTTGTTGTTGACTCAATTATTTTCCTTTTTCTCTCTCTCCCTTTTCCTTTCTGTCTTGGCCACACCACATTGCAGCTGTCCAACAAGTGTCAGAAGGTAAGACCAATGTTTTCTTTTTCTTCAGGTCTGAGCTAACGGGGCTGACCTGATACTCAGCTTCTATACTCTCATGCCTCCATTGATTTTGAGACCCATTGTCAGTTTGGACTGCAGTTTTGCTGACTGACTTTAGATAAAAAGTAAACACGGCTATCAGAGATGAGGCAAATATCATGGGGACGTGGCTGAGGTGCTTGTGCGATCATCTCTTGTGGGACTCGGGCAGATGTATGTAAACAAGCGCAGATTTTAGGTTTGATCTGATTGACAGTAGAATCGGAATCAATATCTTCAGAGATATCCTTCTGCCGTAATGTTGGAGTGCATGTCATAAAAAGTGGTGTCTACAGCTTTATTTGTTCCCCTTATGGATTATGTTCTTATTCTGTAGGCCTGTACAACCCTGCATAGCCTGCTCCATGGTGCCTGAGTTTGGAGCAGGGCAACAAATCATATTCCTTCGAGGTGCAGATATGCTGTCGTCATTATTTTGTACTTTAACCACATACTCTGTGAACTTTCTGTAACAGAAAAGCACCGTATCATCCAGAGATCACGGGTTCGACTCCCTGTGATGCTACAGCAATTCGCGGCTTGGAGACCAAGAGAACAAAATTGGCTACAGTACTCGCTTGGTGGGAAGGATGGCATTACTCCGGCTCTCCTGTTAATCTTGGCTACAATATCTCATATACACTACCGGTCAAAAGTTTTAGAACACCCCACTTTTTCCAGTTTTTCATAGAAAATTATGCAATTTAGAATCAAGCCATAGTAAGTAATCAAGAAAAGTTGGAACACCTGTAGGAATGAGTAGAACAGCTTTAAATTGTTAACCCATTTTGTGTTCCCTGAAAAAGGCCTTTTTGTATAATTCTGTAACGTACATTATTTTTCAGTTTTGGGTAATCTCACCTTTTTTTTTAAACCTCTGGCAGTTCACCACTTACCTTTGTACCATTTCAAGCTATTCACTGGACTTGAATGACTTCAATTGGAAGAAATAACTGGGAAAATTGGAGCGTTCTAAAACTTTTGACCGGTAGTGTATGTGGAAGAGGGTTGATAGCATTTTCCTCCAAGTGTGTTACGCTGCCCTGTGATGCAGCATGAGCAGCAGTTTGAAAATCTATTGTGGAGAACAACATCTAGGTAACATACTGGGTAAGAACAGTTACTTTCACGCATTTTTTCTAGCCTGGAGACCTTTTTTCTTGCTTAGCTAGCATTTGTTGCAGCACTGGTGGTAAGAAAGTAAATGAATGCCGTATCAGTATTGACACATACCTAATCAAGGACATTGAATATTCTCTGGATCTCTCAAGTATCCTTGGAGGTAGCCCTTGCTTAGGGTTAAGGAAGCTGGTGGGGGCAGTGTAAAGGCCGTTGGGAAAAAAAAAGCTGGAGCAGCATTTAAAATTAACCACAATAAACGCACAATGTTCAACCCCCCATAGCTCATCTAGGCAACATGCTTATACTGATGAAGAGCCCATGCAGAGTGGATGTGTTCATCTCCAAAAAAAAAAGTCCTTGTTTCACAACTTCATCATGCTTTTAGCTTGGAAGTGCTCTCTTTGACGTTTGATGCATGGTGGATATCTCAATAAGATCGCTTGAGCAGGCACACTAATTGCGGTTCATGATTAAACTAGGGATATCTCGCTGCTAATTTCTCAGTCATGAATCATGATATGTACCATGTAACAACATCCTTTACCTGATCACTGAATGGAAATATTGTCCTCCTGCCTAATTGGAAGTTCCTAGAACTGGGATCTTAGTGGAATCAAGAGGCGTTTAGTCAAAAGACCTCTCCTAATTGAGTGCAAGATTCACGGTCCAAACCATCTCAGAGAAAGAACAGTGTAATTGTAGTTTCATTTTCAAGTCCAGCCTGTGGAGGTGGTTGGACTTTTTTGTTCATATCAACTAGAAACAGCGCAGGAATGTCTCACGTTTCACGTCTCTGGTGTCGCTAGCAGGGTGTGTAGCGGCCGCCGCTGTGGTTTGCTTGTGGACATGGGATGTCCAGATCTGATAAGAAATGTTAGCAGCAAAAATTCTACGCTCAGGAGCCTACTACGTTACATGCTAGGCTTTATACAGGTGCTCCCCGAGTTACGATGGCCCGACTTGCGATTTTTCGAAGTTACGATGATGGTCGCTAGCCACTAAAAATTGTTAAATATTTAGAAAGTGTTTAAAATTCGCAGGCAGGCATCGCTGGCAGGCCAGTGCAACAGCGTATGACATACACGGATGTTCAGACGACGCTTGGAAGAACGCGGACGGCACCCGGAAGTACACAGCCGACACCAGGAAGTACACGGATGGCTCAAGGAAGTACACAGCCGACGTCTGGAAGTACGTGGCCAACGCCCGAATCACTTGCCTCAACCAGATGTGGAACCTCTCTGACAAACTCTCTCTTTTGACAGAAGTGTGATTTTAATGAAGTCTTCATTGAGTGTGTGTGGTCTTCTACAGGAAAAGACTCCTGGGTAGGCTAGGCTAAGCTAGGCTGAGAAACCTAAGCTAGGCTAAGTGGTTCAACACAGTGGTTCGACATACGATGTTTTCGACTTACGATGCGTGTGGAAGAACGCATCTCCATCGTAACTTGAGGACTACCTGCACTGCCTTTCTTAGCAAACTAACTGCGACTGCTTCTTCTTTCCAAGCTTTATATTTTTCTTAAAATCTCTACACGATCAACGAGGAATCGTACAGAGCAGGGTGAGTTTAAAGCGTGGTTATAGGTTATCGATTTTTGCACATCAAGCAAAACTAAAGTTGTGAGTGAAGAACTGAAGAAACATTGGACCGCAAGCACCACAGGATCGTTCTTAGAAAATAATTCATTTGGATTAGCCACTTTAGCCCAGTATACCTAATTTACATAGAATCTCACTTCAAATGTTGTTCTTTTGCTGATTTTGCAGCTCCGTGTCGCTCACGTATACAGAAAACGAACGGTAATTTGTTGTCTTGCCGTTGGTAGAGAGAATGCAGAGTTACTGCGTCAGCCAAGCTCCTGCTGGGGCCATTAGAAAACTCCAAACCTCACACTCTGGCTTATTATTTATAAGCTTATATCACAGTGGAGATTTATCCTGGTTCTGTGATTTATTTACCAGCAGTCAACTAATCATTATTATTATTTACTATTTACTATATACATTCATTAGCTTTAATTAGAACAGTTGTACGCCTGTTAACTTGTTCATTCATGCAAATATTCAATCAGACAATGATGTGGCAGCAGTACAATGAAAAACATCTTTTTCCAAACCTCATCAACTGTCCAGTTTTGGCGAGCCTGTGCCAGTTATACGCACAGTTTTTTGTTCTTGACGGCCAAGAGTGGAATCCATTGTGGTCTTCTGGTGCTGTAGCATTTCAGATGCTTTTCAGCCCCCCGTGTTTGCAGTCTGGTTATTCGAGTTACGCTAGCCTTCCTGTCGGTTTGAATCAATGTGGCTATTCTCCACTGACGTCTCTCATCAAGAAGGCATTTCCGCCCACAGAGCCGCCACTCACTGGATGTTTTTGTTTTTGTTCTTTTTTTTTTCTCTTTTTTTTACACCATTCTGTGTATGAATCTGTTGCGCGTGAAAATCTCAGGAGATCAGCAGGTTGTGAAATACTCAAATCAACCCATCTGGCACCAACAACCATGCCAAGTCAGTGCGATCACATTTTCCCCCCATTTCTGATGCTTGATGTGAGCATTAAAGGTGCATTAGGTAGGATTAGTCCATTTCTTTTTCAAGATTAGGTCTCTAATGGATAAGTAAGTGGGTTTGACATTGCAGTGTTTTTTTTTTCTCCTTGAACAGCCCCCCCTAGTCCTCGCCCACGTTCATAAGGCTCAACCCCTAGGATCTAAGTTGGCTCATAGAGCAGAGTGACTATAAAAAGACGACAAGAGGCCCATACAAACACAAACAAGTATTCCAGAGGAGAAAATCAGTTTTCAAACGGATTTTCTCAGCCACATAATGCACTTCCCCTAAGGTCATGGCCTAAACTATTTTTTATCATGTTAAACATATGTTTCAGGTTATTGACTATTGCGCCTTGAACTAAAGCTGTTGAAATGATTTTATGCATTGTGCTGCTGCCCCGTGGTTGGCTGACTGGATCATTTCCCTGAATGCTCAGGGTGTACCTGTTAAACTGGCTGGCAAGTGTATATAGCAAAATAACGAAATAACTGGTCAGCCGAATTGATTTAGGTGGAAATTATGCATCTTCTGCTTCTTATAGTATATTTTTATCCCTTGAATTGAAAAAAAAAGTGTATAAATATTGGTTTATATAAATTAACTCTAAGTTGAATGCAGCTTATAAACTTGCTAGTATGACACGAAATGTTCTGAATTTACATTTTCACACAAGATTCGGGAATAAATAGCCATAACACACACACACACACACACACACACACACACACACACACACACACACACACACACACACACACACAAAAAAAAA
>JAQLOM010000011.1:4987100-4999226 GCA_030068315.1 Chrysichthys thysi | reverse complement strand
TGTTTAGAAGTGAGTTATTGCGATAGGTGTGTGTGTGTGTGTGTGTGTGTGTGTGTGTGTGTGTGTGTTTATTTGAATTCCAGCTAACAGCAGTTGAATATGATTGAAGTGGCTTCATGCACGTTCAGCCTGTACTTCTCTGATTTGTCTCGGTGATTGCTGAAGAATAATCCTGTAAATATGCTCCAATTATGCTTGTATTTGTAATTGTACGCTTCATTTGCATTCAGTCAGCCTGCCATCTAGCACCGGGGTGGTGAGGGGGTGGAGGGTGGTAGTTACTCTTGTTCATTTAGCCTAACCTAGGAAGAAAAACACTCAATAACCACCTTTGATAAAGATTTTCTTGTTTGATGGCGGCCTGTGCCGCGCTAATTTTCCAAGAACCGTTTGCCTTGATTGAACGTTTCGAGCCTGATCATTATTAGTCATCGACTATATGATGGAGCACAGCTCCAAGTAGTCTGTCATGCGCCCGTGCTGATTAGCCTCCCATCTGATTGTTGTAACCTTTAGCTCGAGTTACTTAGAGAGCTGGAGTATTTCGCGCATCCGATAATGGCTAGTAACATTTTGGTGTTTTCGTCCGCGCGGCGTGGCGCTACAGAATTTCCCTGACCTGAGTGGTGTCGAGCTGACATTTCCTTATGACCGTGTACGCTGATTGTTTTGTTTTTTTTCCCCCCCAGAAACAGGTGCAGAATGTTTTAGCATCTCTGACATTTCTCTGAGCCATCGCCGCTCTTGCCTGCTTCCGCGTCTCGACCCTCCTGCCCTTCCTCTCACCATTTCACCGTCAATGATTCACGTAACTCCCTTTCTTTCTCCCCACCCCTACTAACACGAAAGCCTGTAAGAGGTGGATTTGTCATTGTTTATCTTGTGCCAATGTCCTTTTAACATTAATCCCTCTTGGGGAGTGTGAATCATTTTGACTTTGTTCAGAAATAGAACAAAATTAGCCTATTAATAAAACCGATATCTAATCTCCCAGAAGACGAAGAGGTGATTTATTAGTGAAATTATACGGATGGCCATGATTAAATATTATTACATTTTATGAAAAACAGTCTTTTTTGGTCATTTTAGAGAGGTTTTTCTATGGTTTAGAATTTTTTTTTTATCCAATTAACATTTTTGGACATGCTAATCGTTCGGTCCTTTTGTTTTTTTAAACCTCGTTTCACGCAAACAGAGAAGATAAAATCAGCTTCATTTTCTTCTGCCATCTGCTCGTTTGTGAAATATCATTCAAGATTGCCATCATGCAAATTATTTTTTCCCCCCTCTTCTTTTTAATACGTAACATTTTTCCCCCTCACTGCATATGGCTGGAATTTGGTACAGTGAACTTTATTTAAAGAGTACCCAAAGTACCATCAGCCAGTGAAACATATTCTCACTCACTCATCTTCTGCCGCTTAATCCTGTTCAGGGCCACGGGGGGAAGCTGGAGCCAATCCCAGCTGACTTTGGGTGAGAGGCGGGGTTACACCCTGGGCAGGTCGCCAATCCACCATAGGGCGACACACAGAGACAGACAACTATTCACACTCACATTCACACCTATGGGCAATTTGGGGTAGCCAGTTAGCCTAATCCCCCCTGTGCATGTCTTTGGACTGTGGGAGGAAACCGGAGTACCCAGAGGAAACCCACGTGGACACAAGGAGAACATGCAAACCCAGGGCCTTCTCGCTGTAAGGCGACAGTGCTAACCACCACACCACCGTGCCGCCCCCGAAACATATTCTTTGAAACATAATTAGAAATAAGGCTTGCCTTCAGCAAAACAGAGACGCTATACGTTGCCCAGAACCCACACCTGTTTACTTACAGATTTGGTGTGATATGTGTAAGATCCTCTCACAGAGTCCAACCGTAACCATCATGTCCTTTAACAGTTCGGTCCTAGAATCTTTTGCCACTTTTAAATTTCCCAACACAATATACAAATATCAGCACAGTGCATGTGTAATGATACAGCATGTTGTGTTGTATCATTCAGTACACGGATCTCGAGTTGCTCCGTTAATGCTTAATGCTAGTGCATAATAGAATATTAACATACTAGCAGCTACCAGCAGCTTTTCATTTGCACCAACATCATGTAGACAAAAAAGCGAAAAGACACACACACACATACCCTGTCTCTCTCTTTCTCTCTCTCTCTGTGTCTGTGTCTCTTTCTGTCTCTTTCATTTCCCAGCTGATTCCGTCCATGTTAAAGAAAGTCACCAAGACAATTTGGACAGTCCTCTACTCAATACAGGAAACCACAGGATTCAAAAACATGTTTTAGCTACCGCGAGCTGTGTGACTTTGCGCCACCGGTCCCCCCCCCCCCCTTCCTTTACGAATCACACCGCAGTCAGGGTTGCCAGGGTTGTGGGTCTTACTACAGATTGGGATCATTTAGAAACAAGGTGACACAGCCAGATACAACGAAGAGTCCCACGTTTATTGTTTCTGAGACCTGGCCAGGAAAAAAATGTTCAGTTAGTAAAGATTTTGTAACCTTCTATCGCCCGGCTTTTGTTTCGTCTACACCGCGTAGAGTTTTATTTGCTCCTCGATAAAGTTGACCATATGAATTCATCCAAAGTGCAAACGTAAGACACACGTCCGTATCATGCCGCCACCGTCTCTTATGGTAATTCGAAATAGGATATTGTCTATCATTACAACCCTACAATCCACTGTATGATGCGATGTTAAACAATACAGTCTTCCCACTTCATGTACATAAAAACGTATTCACGTATTAAGTTCTCGGTAGGATAAGCGACAAAAGAGCGGGAGGCTTCCATCTTCGAAATGGATAGTGTGTCAATACAACACCATACTTCCTTTTAGGGTTCAGATTAAAGCCAACATTTCCGATGTATTTCACAATACGGACGTTGAATCTACTCGGCGTCATGAATGCGAGACCGAAATGCTTGAAATACCACAGAGACAACCAAGCTTGCACTAAATACCATTCACATTAACCCCTGTGCCCTTCACGATTGAAAAGGTGATGCATACGGCTTGGCATCTCTAACATTACACAATTCAGTGCGTCGACGTATCAAGTGGATTATGAGAGGTAACGATGGTTAACGTGGTAAAGAGATCTGTTTAAAGAAGGTTACGATCTACAGGAATAAATGAATCCAATCATTTATTCTGTCTCTGCCCACATTAGCTCGGAAATTACTGCATGAAGCTAGAACAGAAGCTGACAGACTAACAAGCCTTTGAGTTGAGCACGTGAGGGGAAGAAATGAGAGAAATATATTAGAGCAGTTGGTTTTTTGCTTCTAACCACCCAAAACTGGTGGAAGAAAAAAAAAATGTTTAAAAAAAAATGATGGCAAAAAAAAACAAAGAAAACTTCGCTGTCTTTATTATTCTCTTTGTGTGGCTCGGGACATCTCTCAGTGGTTTACCTCGCCGGCTCTATTTATTGCTTGCTTTTTTGTCCATTTATTGGTTTCGTATTTTCATTATGGATGCACGGGTTCACGTCTAGCCGTGGCTCAAGGTCATTTCAGCTAAGTCTGGGTAGAGTTAGGCAATATCACCATAGGACAAATGTCACAATAAATAGCATACAGATATGATTGGATTTGATTATCATGCACATTATTATATAACTCTAGCCTTTTCAGAATAGATTCATTAACCCTGTGCTCATACTAGCCCATCCTAGGTTCATGTGGCATGTATTTATCGCTTGTCGCATCCACATCGCTGTTGTATTCTCAAATCTGATTGGTCAGAATGTGTAGATTTGGGTTTTTTTCTAGAACAGCTCTGTCAGCAGTGCAGGCTGAAATTCAAATCACAGGGTTATATTAATGCAATCCTTCTACATTGTTTTTTTTTTTGTTTGTTTGTTTGTTTGGGGTTTTTTTGCAGAGAAGTTTATGGTCTGGAAGGAGACTCCAGTGTCAGCATTGGATACTTTTCCACCACAGGAAAAGCTTCAGGCTGAAGAAGGTCTTTGCGGTTTTTTTTGTTGTTGTTGTTGTTGTTGTTGTCTCATTAGTTTTCCAGAGAGGCTGGTTAGAGAATGACTCTGTAGCTTTGTAGGAACAATGATCGACGCGATAACAGGAACTCACGCTGTGAAGTCGGGATATCCGCGTTCCGAGTCAGAAACGTCAACTGGAACGCCGTCTGAAGTTGGATGTCCTCATCGACCCCGTTTTAAAAATCCAAAATGGCACCACCCGAGAGCGAATGCTGTAGTTTTATATTGTTTAATAACTTCCAAATTTGACTCTTTGATTATTTTTTTTATCTGCGCTCATACTACATAATATGGTGTTTTGATGCGCTAAACACCACGTAACGTGTTGTTTTCAGGTGGTCTTGCTAATTAATGGCTAATGGCCACCCTGTAGTGAGTGAACGTGGCCTCCCCCACCCTGTGAAATTTAAAGAAAAGTCATAAAAGGAAGCTGAAATTCCAGTTTAAAACTTGAACGTTATTTTTAATAGAGTGAGATCAGCTTATTAGGGACATATTTCAGTTAGAGTCATGGCAAAACCCTGGTAAAGGACAAAAGAGCAAGCGCAGTAGCGGTTTTCCTGGAGGTGTCCGTATTGGCTTTCTTACTCGTACAGATGGATTAAGACGGATAAGTCGGGAGTGACGTCATCGCCAGGTCCAGAACCTTCCAGGGCAAATGGAACACAGCGTAACTGGTCTCACAGATGTTTCACAAGATTAAATGTAATTATACATGCATAAAAGTATGATGTGTGATTCAGTAATGAATTAAAAATCTTTAGTGCTGTCAAATTGGTGCAGTATAGTAAGAATAAAACCCTTTGGGACATGCTTTTATAGGAACATAACCATTGTTTTGTCATCGTTTTTCTATAACAGCAGCGTATTTTATTCCCTACATAAGAAATAACAAGAGTGACTAGGTGTTCACAGAATCGTGTCGCCGTTGTTTAGTCTGAGCTTCAGGATCTTTGCACAGGAAGTTTACACTCTGGGTGGTTCTCCACACTCCAGACGTACATGCTCCTGCTCGCGCACTGTCACCCAAATGAGTTTTTTAAAGCAAGAATATGTGACTAGGATGAAAAACATCCATCGTATCATATGTCAATCATAGCGAGTTTTGTTTGACACAGTCAACATGGTTGGTTGTTTGCACTGTCAATCAAACATGCCCGAGAAGGGTCTGTCAAAGGTTATGTTTAGCGACAGACACACTCATGAATGTCAGGTGATGTGTTCCTTCAACCGTCCAGTTTCAGTGCCTCAGATTTCTGTTCTTGGCTGACCTGAGCGGTACATGATGTTGTCTTCTGCTCTTGTAGCCCATCCACTTTGGATGTCTGTTCTGAGATGCTTTTCTTCTCACCACGTATGTAAAGAGTGGACATTTGCCTTACTGCCTTTCTGACCTCTCTCATCAACAAGCTGTTTCCCATCGCACCACTGACACTCACAGGATGTCGTTCGTTTTCCATTCCGTGGTAACTCCAGAGACTGATGATCCCAGGAGACGAATCGTTTCGGAAATACTAAAACCAGTCCAGCAACCATGCCAGAGTCAAAGTCAGCGAGATCACATTTTGTCCTCATTCTGTTGATGATGTGAACACGACGCGAAGCTCTCCACCTGTAACTCCATCATTTTATGCATGGCACATTGAGGTGTGCGTACGTATAATTATTTTGCGCCCCCGCTTCGGGTTCTTTACCCACCGTCGCCGCACGAGCGAGGTGCTGAGTTGAAGTTCTCTCCCTGCGGCTGTTTATATCGCCGCGCTTTTCTGCCTTGTCCCTATCGCACGGTGTCTTTCTCTTCTGGACATTTGTGCACACGGTGGGCTTTTGTTTTTCCAGGCCGAGCGAGTCAGTGATGAATTTGTGACATTTGTGCCGTGTCAGCACGTCTGGGCCAGTGGCGTGTCCTTTTTGGAGGTCACTAATACCATCTGGATGTGGGCCTCTCTTAGCTTGTCACAATCTAGTACAGGTAAGCTAATTAGCCCAGCGATTTGGAAGACGGATAGTTCACGTCCTGGAGATTTTCATCCCAATGTCCAGCGTTGTTTACAGATCTATCTGGCAAACAAGTTCTATTAATGAAAAGAAGTGTGACAGATGTCTTTGGCTCTGAGTCAAGACAGAAGTTGGCCCATTTACAGTTTCTAAAATTGTTTTCCTGTCTCCTCCAGGGTGAAGCAGGCTTTACAATGTCTGTTCTTCCAAACCATTTTGTCCATACACTGAGAGAACAATCCTGAAACTGAAGTGCATGACGTCGTACCCATCATGCATGTCTCCTATAATTAACCGCTCTGACTCTCAGCATGGCACTGAACTATTTTTGTTCAAAATGTTTTCTGGCAAAATTGCTGCAAATAAAACAGGACCAGATCTTAACAGACTAACACATCATCCTTTTTTTGTACACTAGCAAGAAATTTGCCATCTCATCCTCTCTTTTCCTTCGTTTTCTTCTCATATTACCACCTTGCATCATTTGCTGACTCACTCAGCACATTATTTATAGCTATCTGTTCCACCTACCTCTCCTCCTAAACACTAACGACTGACCACTAACTAGCGCACACACACACACACACACACACACACACACACACACACACACACACACACACACACACACACACACACACACAGTAGCGCACCTTCGTGCAAAATAACGCAGTAACAGCAGACATTAAAATGGATTCCCCCTTATATGGGCTAAAGCAAAAGGGAAACAGGAAATGGGTTACGATTCCTACAGTCGCACTCCTTACTTATTCAAAGACCTTTTTTTGTGTCTCCACCGTTCTCTTGAATCTCTCTATTCCTCATTCGTTCCTTTTTTTGTCCCTCTCATTCACTGTCTTTGTCAATTATCCTTTTTTATATTTATTTTCTCTTCCTCCCTGTCTGCTTTCCGTTATATATGCATTTGTCCTCCTTGCATTCCTCTCCGTCTGATTCTGTATTTCTCTTTCTACCTCGTTCCCACTGTATCTTTCTCCAATTATATTTTATCCATCTCTTATTTGGTCCTCTCTTCAACATCCTTCCCTGTTTTTTCCGTTTTTTCTCATATTTTCTGTTTCTCTCTCACTCTATCTGTCTCTCTCTCTGTCAATTTGTCTTTTTTTCTGTCTGTTCTCTCCATCTTAATTATCTGTCACTATTTTTTCCCGCCCATTATTCTCAATCTTTATTTCTCTTTCTTATGTGTTTCTATTTCTCTTTCTGTTTCTCTCTTTCCCCCTTCTTTGTCTATTTCTCTCACTGTCTCTTTTTTCCCCCCACCGTCATTCTGTCACAATTTCCTTTCTCGCTATCACTGTCTCGGTGTTTCTCATTCTGTTCCTCTCTGTCTCTATTTCTTCTCTCACATCTTCCTGTTTCTCTCTCTGTCTCTTTTTTTATCTATCCCTCTTAAATCATTGTCACCATTTGTTTTTCTCCGTCATGATCTCTCTTTGTGTCTTTCTTTATACCTTTTTCTGTCTATCTCTTTTTCCATCTGTTTTTCCCTATCTCTTTGCCTCGATTTCTCTCTGCCTCATGATCTCTCTCTCTCTTTTTCTCGCTCTCTCCGCTCTGACCTTTCCTACACACTCAGGTCACTATATCTGTGGATGGGTTGCTGACAACCACAGGCTACACCCAGGAGGACTACACCATGCTGGGTTCAGATGACTTCTTCTATGTGGGAGGCAGTCCAAACACGGCCGACCTACCCGGCTCCCCGGTCAGCAACAACTTCATGGGCTGCCTCAAAGACGTGAGTACTGCCTTAGTGGTATCTTTGTTCTCTGGCTAGCTATCCGTCTGACGTTAGCATGATATCTGAAGAACGAGTGGTTGAATATTTGCAGTATTTAAATGGAATTGTCATTGCAAGGCTGATCATTGTAAAATAATAATAATGGTAATAATAATAATAATGTATGAAAATGTAAATATATACATTTATTGCAAGCAGAGTCTATTTTGTTAACATGATATAAAATAATAATATAATTGTCAAAGTAATAAATAAATAAGAAGCAAATATATTACAAACTGTTTAATGCAAAGAAAATAATAAATATTTTGCAATACATGCATACAATATATAAGCATTATTATACGCGCACACACACACACACACACACACACACACACACACACACACACATATACAACCTGAATTCCAGAAAAGTTGGGACATTCTTTAAAGTTGAATAAAATGAAAACTAAAAGAGTTTCAAATCACAGGAGCCAATATTTTATTCACAACAGAACATAGATAACATAAATGCTTAAACTGAGAAATTTTACAATTTTATGCACAAAATGAGCTCATTTCAAATTTGATGCTTGCTACAAGTCTCAAAATAGATGGGACAGGGGCATGTTTACCATGGTGTAGCATGTCCTCTTCTTTTCAAAACAGTGTGAAGATGTCTGGGCATCGAGGTTATGAGTTACTGGAGTTTTGGTGTTGGAATTTGGTCCCATTCTTTCCCGATATAGGTTGATTTTTCTTCAAATTTAAAGAAATTTCCCAACTTATCTGGAATTCGGGTTATATATATAAAACTTATATTCAATTAAATAATACTAAAATCTATTTTATTGAATATTATTTGCATTTTATACATTGTATACATTAATTGGTTATTTCTTGTTTTGATTTATTTCAATTTCTGGGCCCTTTTGAATTTTAAACAGATTTTTTTTAGAACTTCCTGTACAGTATTTTCCTTAAATGTACTTTGAAGTCAGAATATGCATATATATATATATATATATATATATATAGTGTAGCGGCGTTCCTGGGCATGGGCAGGGTTTTCCATCATGCACCGGCCTGAGGACTTGTGTTTATGGTGTTCTAATTGTGTTTATCCGTGTGTTTATCATTGTTAGGCCGTTCTAGAGCCATTACATGTTGTGCAGTGTGATGTGGATAATATTTGTGACTCTCTGAGGTGGTTGTGTGACTCCACCATCCCCGAGGTGTCAGTTCACTCGGGAGACGTGCGGCCAGTTCGGCCATTAAGAGGTGGTGTAAGTGTGTGTGGTGTTTTTGGTGTGGTCTCACGTTACTGAGTATGCTTGCTCTTTTAAGAGCTATGATGGTCAGTGACCAGGCCTGTTAATAAAAAGAGCTTCCTGGCTGTTGCTTTTGGGATTTTCTACAAATTCCTGTTGTCAACTCCGATTATTTCCGGCGTCTTCCGGCGATGGGCAGAAGACGCCACAATATATATATATATATACAGTATATATAAACACACACACACACACAAGGGAGACATACAAGCTCACACTAGGGTGAATCAAAAAGTAAAAGCAAGATACATTTAAAGGCTTTAATAGAAGTAAAAGAAGTTTCCACATAGTCCCTATGCAAGACCCAACACAAAGCACTAGCTTCCATATTCTCGCAGAGAAGTTTTTCAGCTGCTTCTGTTGCCAGAGTATATATACAGAGAGAGAGAGAGAGAGAGAGAGAGAGAGAGAGCAAGACTTTTGCAGAGTGCTGCATATATAATCTATATATGCAAACCACTCAGAGATAGAAAGAGAGAGCGAGAGTCGTATATTTTGGGCATATCAGCCAGTCCTACTTGAACAGTACTAAATGTCTGGATAAATCTGGCCCCATTGAAACAGCTTGCTCCTCTTTTAACTTTGGCCCTGAAACTTAACCAGCTGGTCCAGGCCTCATTATGGAAGAGTGAGTCAAGGAAGCATATGTGAGAAAGACAGCGATTTGGAACGTGTCTAAACTCTAAGCCATAAAGGATAATACTCAACAAGCTTACACTGATAAGCTTAGTATTTCCCCTCCCATCCGTCCTCACCCTCTGTTCCTTTATCTGCCCTTTTCCCATTTTCCTTCCTTCCAAGCACTATTTGTCTGCTCCCGAGCGTGTCCCTTATTTATGTCATGTCCATACCGTTGAAGTTTCAGCTTTACTTTCCTGACAGCCAAATTAAAAATTGATTTTCTCTGGAGATCCCAGTTTGACCGGGCTGAGCTCTTCGTCTCTGTCTCGTTGACCCGCAGGCTGTATTAATCACTCCTCAATTCTAACCAATCAACCATAAAAGCCCACAGTACCGCCCTGTTTATTCCCAGCCATATTCCCAACGTAGCTTCAGCACAGATAAAAATGTTAATGTAATTTTTCTTACACTGGAAGTCTACAAATAAATTTTTAAAAAAGTATAAAAATACAAGTATGGGTTACGAAGAACTGGATAATTATTAGTAAAAAAAAAAAATAAAAATTTGAAAAAATAAGTGGCAGTAAGTGATATTTCGAGCTTAAATGCACTAGCACTGATAAACACTCTGTCCTTCATTAACCTCTCCTTCTCTCTCTCTCTCTTTCTCTCTCTCTCTCTGAAAATAATGCAGCTTATCTTTTTACTGGAAAACCAAAAAGCCTAAACTCTGTTCTGAAGATTTTCCTATGCTGGCAAAGTACTAGCACACAAGACAATATCCGTAAATGATGAATACACGTCTCCTGACAAAAAAAAAACCCCAAAAAAACATTTGCGATATTAACTTATAGTTAATACTGCGTTTTTCTTTGTTCAACAACGCAATTGTAAAAATGAGTTTCTGTTTAGTGTTACATCCCTGTGAATAAGCAGTCAGCGTAGGAAAATAAAATGATAGAACAAAGCGCAGTATTTTGAACGCACTCTCTGAGACACAATAACGATGCACATTCTGACCAATAAGAGTTGAGATTTTAATCGTACTGTGGTATAAAACAGGTTAATGCATGATTCCTAATGAAAACCCAACCCTGAGACAGGGAGAACAGGGCTCAGGGATTAACACAGAACAGGCGAACACAGTCAGGTAGCACGCCAGTGACCGGGCAGAGGCGGAGACAGAAGTAGCACAGAAACAAGAGCATGTACTAAGTGTACAGAAAAGTGCATAATGTGAACTTAAAACAGAATGGCCTGAAAGCATTTGTTGTGCTCAGAACCAGAGCATGGTCTGAGGAGCATTTTTTTCTCAAATACAATTTTTTGTGATCATTTTAAATGATTGGCACCCTTAGAATTAATATTTGGCAAACTCTCCTCTGAAGAGATTAACAGCACTGCATCCCTCCTCGTAATGTCTAACACGCGTAAGATATTTGGCATTCTCCAATATTCTTAGATTAAAATTCTCAGCAATTGGGTTGGAAAAATGAATGAGCCCATGGCATGACATTTCCCATGTGTGTTCCTGCGACCATTTTTTATTTGATTAAGATGGATGTTTGTTGTCATTATCTTGCAGAAAGATCCATCAGCACCTTGTGACAGACGCCACCAGATTTTTTTATTTAATTTTTTTTTTGTTTTTTTTTTTTGGAGAAATTTACAATACCAATTCTGCAACAGCCAACCGTTTTGAAAGGTGCCAATCATTCTCGAGTTGTTTGTGTTTGTTCTTACTTTAAGCTTCCAACACAGTCCGGCTGATTGGTTTAGGCTGTGTCCATTTGGGACTGGCAGCTTTAACATGCCTTTTAAGACACAGACGAGATCCCGGGCTTTGTGAAGCCGCCGCTCGTAATTGCATTTTCTCATGTTCTCTCTCCTTGAGCTGGCACCTTTTATTTGGCTCCTACCTCTGCTTTTATTCTTCTGTCACGGGCACTGACAGGTAATGTGGCTGGCTTGTGTTATTTTCAGAGACACTCAAGTTCACACCCCGCAACAAAACGTCACTCTTCATCTTAGAACAGAGGCTGTTGTTAAAATGAAAAGCATGTTATTCTGTACCACGTTGAGTCTTTTCTCTCACCTGGCCAAAGAAATAGCACATACACCTGAGAGAAGCCTCACTTAGGCCACTGCTAGGACGCAGCCCATGGCAGGACAGTTAGATCCGTGAGCAACATTCGTGATTATGAGTAGCGTGATCTTAATGGAAACATATTTCAATGGACGCTCGACTCTCAAACTTAATTCGTTCCGAAACTCTGTTCGTGACCCGATTTGTTTGCAACCTGAATCAATTTTTCCCACTGAAATGAATGTAAATACAATGAATGTGTTTCAGCCCTCAAACACATGTTTTTAAAGTGTATTATGGGTTTATGTGTGGCAATAAAACA
>JAQLOM010000011.1:4969756-4987000 GCA_030068315.1 Chrysichthys thysi | reverse complement strand
ATTTCCACTTTCTTGGGACCCGTAATGAAGCTTATAGAGCAAAAATGCAGAGAAACACAATGAAAAAATGCGTTGAACGAATTCACTGCCTGAGTGCTTGACCGGAACTGAATGTTTGTGCCGCGACATATGGGTTGGCACTCTGTACGTCGGATGAGGATTTGTTTGTCGGTCGGTGCAAAATCTGCTCGAGAATTTAGTTCGTACATCAATTTGTTCACCATCCAATGCGTTCGCGAGCCGAGGGTCCACAGTTTACCCCTTTTCCACAAGTTGACCCAGTTCCCTGAGGTCTTAATGAAATGACTTTGACATGCTTTGGTCAAAATGCCACAAGGTTAAAGCCCCACAGCACCCTTCTCACCCTGTCTAAACAGCACTGTGGAGAACATTCGCTTTAAATGCCTGTTCCTTGAAATCAGTGGGCACGAATCCTGTTCCAGAAGATCTATCTACCTTCCTGTAGGTTTCACCTCTGACCAAAATCTCACACCCCTTTTTTAGCTTTACAAGAACTCCTTAAGGCAATGATTACCGGTAGATGGTCAGGTGGGCACGATTATGGTTGGAGCTAAAGTCTTTAGTGAGGTAGATCTCCAGCAGCAGAGTTAGTGACCGCTACTTTAAATGATAATCAGCCACTGCTCACCACAGCCCCCCAATCTCCGGGGTGTGCTGATGCAAGTACGGCTTCCTGCTACCATGGCAACTAGAAGTCTGCATGCACTGTTCAACAGGTGGCACAGCAGGTGAGATATCCCTCAGGATCCAAATTAAATTAGTGAATGCATTGCTGCTGCTGTACAGCACTCAGTTTGCTCTGAGGTCAGGTCTCGGCTCATTCAAGCAGCCATACGTACACACGCTAATGTACATACGTGCACACTGCAAAGCCTACCCGTTTACCAAATTACACATGGATGTAAAGCACATTTTCCCCCAGCACAACATGATGACGTTGCTACGCTCTTGATAATATAAAGTTTATCTTGCAGACATTCAATTAACAACCTAATAGCATTAACAGTATTGTGGATGCTGCAGCAAGTAAAGCCAGAATCTTTCTAGAAAATTTGCATACATCTGTTAGCTCAGCTGTTAGTGTTAGATAGTTCTGAATGGCAAGAGAAACACGTAGCATAATAAATTTTTAAGTACTTATATTTTCCTTATTTGCATTTCCCTTGTTTTGCTATGGACAGTTGGAACTGATTCCTCTTTTGGGAACAGTTTTGTCGCCAGTCTTGCTTTGTACTGGCCTTGGTTGGCAAAGCAGACAAACAAAAAAGTGGTTAGCACACATGAACAGGTTTTTGCCGACGATTGGTGGTACGTTGCCATCAAAAATCCACTCTATCCACTCAACACTTCTGGGTTCTGAGGCTCGGGCTCGATATAACAGTTCCTGTACATAACTCGCTTCGGCATCATGTTAGCGGTTCTGGTGCTTGTTAGAAAAAATAGCATACCGTAGCTTCACAAAAGTGGGTCTCAAGCCATGGGTAGAGATACTCAGATAGGGGCCGGTATAATTCTAGTGAGCCTCTTGGCGTAAGAGAAGGGAGCCAAGTCTGAACAGCTTGTTGAATTCCTCCAGACACCCAAACGGATATACATGAGCACTGAAAAAGTGAGTTTTTATAGTATGTCCAATTTAAATCCTAGGACTAGGACTATTTCATATTCTTACATCCAAGTCTGTTAATTTAATGGCAACTACTTTTTTTTT
This sequence comes from Chrysichthys thysi, assembly GCA_030068315.1. Lineage (NCBI taxonomy): Eukaryota > Metazoa > Chordata > Actinopteri > Siluriformes > Claroteidae > Chrysichthys > Chrysichthys thysi. The sequence continues at coordinate 4,985,271 of JAQLOM010000011.1, read as the reverse complement.
TAATAATGGTGCCCAAAGGGGATAAAATGTATCTTAATGTGTAAACGTTTCCACTAGGCTCGGGCCTTTATTAATTTAATTGACACAAATCATTTTACATCAGCATACACGGTTAAAAAATAACTAAAAAAAAAAATCCACCCAATCTACAAACACTATTACTCACTTGCACATAATTATTGAAACCATAAAAAAAAACCCGAACATATCAAAGTTTAGTGTGCTATTTATAAGGCTAGCTAGATAGAAGACTTTCTAGCTTATATAATAATATTGATGTCAGATTTATTTCATTATTTAGTAATTATTCTTACATGTAAACATCTACAAGCACAGGATAGACAGGAAACATGCTGTAGGTTGACAGTTTACAACATGCGCAGCGTACATCTCCGTGATGTCACGTTCAATTTGCTCGCTAAACGAGAGCACGTCGGAACAGCGTAGGGTTTTTTGTGATTGTTTTAGCCATCCTTGAGCATAGACCTGATTGATTGATTTCCATACTTGTTCCATGTCAAAAGAAGATCAAACCTTTTTAGTTTGTTGTTTAACTGAAGCTATAGCTAAATATATGTGTGCTGTTTGGGCATTTTCAAACATTTCTGATGGCTATTCATAACTCAAAACGTGGTCTTATCCATTTATGACGTTAACGTAGGCCGTCCTTCGTTACTTTTGTTTTGAAACAAACAACTTTTGTTGCTTTATCCAGTGCCTGAGAATCACGAACACCTGTCTAGTAAAGTTATTGTAACCTTAAGTCCGGCAAGTGTTTTTATCTTTAGATTGCATTTCCATTAAATGTGTATCCCACGATATATTACATTACTATCCGAATTAAGTGAATATTGTGATATAAAATGTTTGGCTATCATCCCCCACAATGTATAGTTCATAACACATTATAAGCTAGGGGAACACTGACCCCATGATGTGCCTATCCAGCTCGGTTAGCTTCTTCATATTCATTGCCAGGGTTCTTTTATTGAAGAAACCATAAGGCGTTCAATGACAATAAAACAGGATCCATCGCCGGAGAGGAAATCCTGCTTTGTATTCTCGTGCAGACGTGGCTGCATTGTTTATGTAATTTACTCATGCGTGTGGGCACTTAAGGAGGAAACGAGTATTTACTGAGTGCGAACGCCAGCCCCTCAGGCATATATCAGCCAAAATTTGTCTTTAACATTGGGTAGCATGCTACTAAATTTCTACATCCTGTCAGTGGGGATACACATGGACTAGCAATAGGACTCACTTTTCCTGCCCCTTTCTCTCTCCTCCAGGTGGTCTATACCAATAATGAGTTTAAGCTGGAGCTTTCTCGGCTGGCTGAACTGCGGGACCCCAAAGTGGCCCTACACGGGGACCTGACCTTCCGCTGCGAGGACGTGGCAGCCCTTGATCCGATCAGCTTCGACACATCAGCTGCCTACATCAGCCTCCCTCACTGGAGTGGCAAGAAAACTGGATCGATCTCCTTCGACTTCCGCACCACCGAGCCCAGCGGCCTGCTGCTGTTCAGCCATGGGCACATGCAAGGTTCACGCGAGCACCGACCCAGGGTTGACTTTTTTGCCATGGAACTGCTGGACGGCTTCCTCTACCTCCTTATGGACATGGGCTCAGGCAGCGTTAAGTTAAAGGCCAGCAACAAGAAGGTGAACGATGGCGAGTGGTGTCATGTGGACTTCCAGCGAGAGGGGCGCAAAGGTAAGACACAACATGGTACGGAGAACACAGCCTGCAGCTCAGTAGTGAGCTAAGCAATTCTAGATGTAGGATGGCTACATGGTTGTTATTATTATTAATACTCACATTTATTCAGGTTTCTGAACTAAACAGTTCTACTTCTTCTTGCTCTGGCTTCTTGCTCTGGACTTCTAGGTCAGTTTTCTTAGAAACTAATATAGTATATATAGCTTGTTTGCTAAAATAGGAATAGCAACAGCAGACCTATCACCTGGTGACTGTGAACCTACATGCATAGCCTGTCAAAAGTCACCACAACCGCATGCTCATACTTTTTCCCATCCTTGTCCTTTCGAAGAGTAGAGGAAGTAGATTCAATAAGCTGAGTATAGCACCTTAATAATTTGATTTTTTTTACTAATCTTGCTATTGCTGTTGTTAAATCTGCACTGTCAGATATAAAGTGTCGATGCATGCTGTACTGTAGACTTATAATAATTTCTAGCAGAACTGAGTGTAGCACTGAAGAAGACATGTGGCCTATTGTTTGAATTGGCCTGTAGTAGCATGGGTGCCAATCTTATTGCCCTAACAAGTCTATAAACTTATCTTGAGTCTGTTCTGTGAATCGGTTTATTTATTGATTGGGTTCAGATAAATGATTTGTTCGGGCTCAAATATGCAGCCTGATCATGCAGCCAACGCTATTACTGCACGTACTGAAGCACTGGATGTCTTCAGGTCAGATTGAAAGTATCAATGAAGTGCGTGGCAGTGTCCCGTACTGATTTGGCCACACTGACCAAGTCATTTGTTCACCAGGTCAAACTTATCCAGCCACCACACTATTCCTACAAAGTTGGGTTTAAGAAATTACAAAGTGGCTTGATTACCACACAACCCCGACCCAAAAAAATGGTTAGTGTCAGATCAGAGTGGGACTAATGGTCCAGGGCACATTTAAACGAAAGTACTATCACATCATACAATGCATTGTTGACCACCAAGGCATGTGACCCTCACCAACACTATATACTGATTGCATTCGTACAGTCCCCACTTCAGAAAAGACAATAAAGTTATGTACATTGGGCTGAGTCCATTAGGCCATATACTTTGGTCTTGGCCAGATATTGGCCAGAATCCACATCATACTTTAACTAATACATGTATGCCTAAATCGCAATGTCTCCAACTCTCATTCCATCCACTATGCATATCAGAAGTAATGCCAGTGAACAGTGAACAAACACGATTGGTCGTGACCATAGATCTGAAGTACGCATTTCCAGATTTCCATGGTGTGGTGTATAGGAATTGCTCTGCTTTCAGATTAGTCAAGTGATGTACCCTTTCCTTTGGGTTATCCTTGGCACCGAGTGTGTGGGTGTCCCTTGCAGCAGAGTAAAGGCTCCATTATACTGGCCAGTTTGCCAAGAGTCAGACATCTTGAAAGCTCCCATGCTTTGCATCTTTATGCTCTTATTGTTTGCAGGCAAGTGGAAGGTTTTCTTACAATGAGCAAAATACAGTACAGTACAGTACAGTACAGTACAGTACAGTACAGTACAGTACAGTACAGTAATTTGGCAGACGCTCTTATCCAGAGCAACTTACATTTATTTATTTATACAACTGAGCAATTGCAGGTTAAGGGCCTTGCTCAAGGACCCAGCAGTGGCAGCTTGGTGGTGCTTGGATTTGAACTCCCAACCTTCCGATCAGTAGCCCAACATCTTAACCCCCTGAGCTACCACTGCCCCTGGCATCAACCTCATACCTTATATTATGAACAGTGTTTTGGAGTTAGAAATGTCTATTTCTGGGTCTATTCTCAAAGTGAATGTGGGACAGATTGATGGCATGCTACTGGGTGCACATGAACTAGTTAGATCTTTTCATAAAGGTGTGGAAATGTATCATAGTTTCTTACCCGTCAGTGATCCTACAGTGGGGTCTGGACTTGGTGAAACTTGTCCAAGATAGGGATAAAATGTTAGACTTGTAATGTTTTGGTTTTTTTTTTTTGCTGGCCATTGCTACTACCAGATGAATCTGTGAATTGAATTTGCTATCAGTCACATACAGTGTTTGAATTGGGGATCAGAGTTCAAAAATGTCACACTGTGACTGAGTCCAGAATTTCTGCCAAAGATATTAATGCCATGATATTTTAAAAATACATATCGAGCCTGTCTGCTCTTGCAAATGAGAATCATCGCATACTAGCCCTGTGTCCAGAAAGGGCTCTCGAGTGTTATATGAAAGTGATGGCCAGCTGGTGGGCCAACTGTTTCTGCTTTGGGGAGCACCATAAGGAGACTCCTGTATTTAACCCATTGGTTAAAGAAAGGGGTTGTGCATGCATACATGAACACAGGTCAAGAGATGCCTTCTTCAGTTACATGCCATTCAATTTGTAGTATGGGTAACTCCTAGGAGGCACTTGTGAATATCCAAAGAGGCAACATGGAGCTCACTGTTTCCGTTTGCCATGGCGGACTGGACTGTCTATTGCTTCCTTGTAGCCCATGTTCTCTGTGGATGTGAGTGATCCTCAAACTTGGTACAATACTGTCCCAAGACGATTGCTGTCCTCAATATCAGTATGAACACATGAGGGATTTTTATCCTCAGTAGACTATCAGCGATTCTTAAGCTCAGTAAAGGTATAATAATGGTATAAAAATGTATAATTCTAGTATTGGCACTATTTATAAGTGCTGTTTGTTGTTGTCTTATGAGACAAGCCAGGTGCATTACAAACTGATGACTTTTGGTATAAGACCTCCACTGATAGCTAGCTGCTCTGGTAGTCTGGAAAGAAAGGAGATAGAACAGAGGGTTATCCATATCCCTATCTATATGGTTCTACAACTGCCAGGCCACCTGGGTCACTCATGTTGATGAGATTAGCCAGGTGCGAATAGGACATATTAGGGCCATTTATACAAGCGAATAGTAATGTGCCGCTTGTTCAGAAGAAAATCGTTTTGGCTGAGAGCGTCCAGAGGATACGTATTACAGGAAATTCAAGGGGTAGCCTATGTGGGGTCATGGCCATTGTTATGAGGTGACAGCTTCTCAGTTGGTACTTGGCAAGGAAACATGCAAATGGGAAACTCCACTAGTTTTAAAGGAGACCTTGCTTGAGGAAGTAAAGTGCAAAATTTTGCATGTTACTGAGCTTCTAAAACTGACCACCAGGCCACCTAGGTCACTTGGGTTGATAAAAATGGCCGGTGGATGAGCATTGCATGATGGTATTTCTTATACGCTGCCCATGTGTGGTCACGGTCATGGTTACACGGTAAGGTCTTTTCTGTTGGGACTCAGCAAGGGAATGGGTAAACCTGAAAACTCTGCTAAGAACAAACCCTCCTGGTGTCCCTCCATGGTTACATACATACGTAAACTTCCATTTTCACATTTGACCAAACTTACCAAACTCTAAGTGGAAAAAAGTGTAAATGCATGCATTATCCATTGATTAGTCCATTTCTATGGCTTCTCTTACTCTAGTCTTAGCCTCAGACGGTCCACCCACGAACTGTCTGATGTACATTGTACATGGTGCATTTATATTACATTTTTACATTTTGTCATTTGGCAGACGCTTTTATTCAGAGCGACTTACAAAAAGAGCATGCAGTCGAAGGCACAATTATGAAAAGTACTTGATCAACCTGTAAGGGTTCGAAAACCTTAAAGACTCTACTCCAGCTAATGCTGATTCACGTAAGCTCTAGAGTGGTCTAGTCTGCAGCTAAAAAGCACAAATTCAAAATCTAAGTGAGGACTTAACTAAGTGCACAAACACTGCAAATAAGTATAAAAGAGTAAGAAGTAATACATTGAGCATTCAATAAAAACAGGTGAACAGACAAATAGTGTTCTAAATACTTGCTAAAGGTCTCAGACACTTGCATGGGAATAACTATCAGAACCTTTCTGGGTGTATCACTTACTATCACTCTGACTGAGAAACTCATTTTAAACACCATGAAAATGAGCTTTTTGGAGAAAAACCTAGTCACTGGATCGAAACACATTTGGAACCAGATTCCGTGTTTAAGGGCGTCCATAGAGCCTGGATACTTGAGTATGTATCCAAGATCAATTCTGGGTTTGTTTTCACACCGACAAATTCCTTTCCGCTCTGTGGATCGATACTACAGTTTGATATGTCGCCCCTGCTATGAAAATCTTTTATAAATAGGAGATGATAGGTACACACTGTTATTGATCTTATTAATGCTTATTAGCCTGATGTACTGTATTATTTATTTAATTAGCATTTCTAATGATCAGCACTGATAAAGAGGCTAAGTTAAGACATTCCGTCAGAGTTAATCCCTTATATGCGAAATGAATCCAGCATTTTTTAGAGGTTTATTCAGTTTGTGGTTTTTAATGCTTGTTATTTGATGTCTAGCCCTGGAAGCCCATAGGTTTCAAACATGAAAAGATCCTAACTTAATTTTCGGTTGAAAGGAAGCGCAGATCGCTGTCCCACGGGAGTGACCGGTTTTCCATGGGTCCTTACAAATTTGTTGGAAATGACATTATACGAATTAAAGGCCTTAATAGAATGAACTTGTCTTCCAATTTGATTTCCAAGATCTTGTATTCCACTTTTTTTTTTTTTACCAGTACAGTGTATAATCATATATATTTCCTTCCAACAATAAAGTCATATCTACTTATGACTGCTTATAACCTGATGACTTTACTGTTTAATTTTTTTAACCTGTGATATGAATCTAGAAAACCTTTAGCATCACAGTACAAACCTTGACGAATACAGGGTCACTCACCGACATCAGAGCATGTAATAAACTAAGGAGATCATTAGCTACCAAATGATTATCTAGCTGAAATTAATACAGTGCTGATGTAGTGAAATTTCCACCATCCGTAATCAGAGAACAGGAAATACTCTTACTGGTTAAAATGGTGCAAACCCATTAGTCCCTCAGAGGTTGTGAAATCCAGAGATCATATAGCTTCAAACTTGCATCTGTGGTAAAAAAAAAAAAAAAAAATCTTGCCTGGTTTTGATGCTTAGGAGTATCGGACAGTAAAAACTCCTCCTATTTGAAAATACACGTGGCTTTTTATTTCATTTTAGCAGCGTTAATGGTTTGTTGGCACACACAAAGCGGTCGCTAAGTGACCAGATTAGGATTGACGAAGCTACTAAAGGTCAGAAGGTCTTGTTTGAAGGCAGTGTACGTGATATTTATAACACAACTAACCTGTGCCTGGGAATTCAAACTGCAATGAATAATAATGAAACCTTGGCAGAGTGCAGTTTAGAATCCAAACAGAATATTTAAGCATTTTTTGATCTTTTATGGTTGTACCATTACAAACTATTAAGGGTTAAAGTTAACTTGCGGATATTTCCAATGTGGATCATAAGGATATTGATATACAGTAGATCCAGCAGACAGCTTACTGAAGGAGTTGAATGGAATAATGCGATGTTATTCTAGGTTTCCCAATACCTAGAGGTCACCCAATCTCACGGCCATTTTTCCTCACTGCTCCCTCGCTTCTTCCTCCAGGCTCCATCTCTGTGAATGGCCGCAGCATGCCCTTCTCCACCAATGAAGGCAGCGAGATCCTGGATCTGGATGGTGAGATGTACCTTGGCGGTCTCCCTGAGGAAAGCAAGGCTCTCCCTCTGCCCCCCGAGGTGTGGACAGCATCTCTGCGGTTGGGCTTCGTGGGCTGCACGCGGGACATGTTTGTGGACGGCCGGAGCCGAGACCTGCGGCGTCTTGCCGAGCTGCAGAGCGTGGCGGGCGTCAGTGTCTCCTGCACACGTGAGACCCACCGGCGCTGCAGCACCGAGCCCTGTTCCCACGGCGGCCACTGCCACGAAGGCTGGAACCGCCACATATGCGATTGCACTGGCACGGGATACCTGGGGCCCAACTGTGAAACCGGTAAGGGTGCAGGGTGCAGAGGCTTTAGGGTGGAGGGTAAAGAGAAGAAGGGGATTTGGAGCATTGTACTGCATTGTACCGTTTGTGATCTGAGCAGAAATGAGTAATGCCACATGAGCCACAAAGCTTACCGAAATGGAATCTTATTCACAGTGACACAAATTCACTTTGCCCTTTGTTTGTGTTCTGGCAATGCTGTGGGATTTCTAACTCACTCCTGCCATCTGTTGTCTGCAAGTGGAATATCAAGTGAGAGAAGCCCATCAGTAGCAGTTGTCTAATGGAGACCAAACACCGAAATTAGTGGGATCAGAGGCCAGTCTTGTTGTTATGCAATGAGGTCTTAGTTAGCTTATATTTTTAGCCTGAATGAAAGAATTAGCAGGATTGTTCACATTAGATCATAAGTCTAAACTGTTAGTTAGATTCCTTTGGACATTTTGAGGACATTACAAAACAAAACAAAACAAAAAAACCCTGTTGAGTAATAATAGCTGTCATTGTGACCGATACAGATCATATATAGTTATCATTTGTGACTGATATTTATGTGTGTGTGTGTGGGGGGGGTGTTCAGGAGGTGCTCACTGTAAAGCATCCAATTAATTATTGTAAAATTCATTACATTAATTAGCAGATAACACAGACCTCCTTGCATAGACCCACTCCAGTTTAAAGACCATCTTTTGTTACGTAATGATTTATTGCGGTGATGTTGTTCATTTGATCTGGGAGACGCCGTTGTTTCCGCTCAGATGTTACTCATGCATGTGTCCTGATAAAGATCTGCCATCATTCAACCGACAGTATTTTTTAACGTAGAACAAATCAAAAATGTTCAACGGTAGCTACTAAAAAACCCCGAACCGTACCGCTGATGAGTCATTATGCATGAAACTACAGTAAGCAGAACAAAATGGCTACCAAGGTAATGTGTTTAAAGTGCTCTGATACGACTGAACATTGACAGTGAGACAGCGAGAGAAAATCACATTTGCTGTAAGTTCAGCCAGCCACCTGTGACAATCTCGCCCTCATCTCAGCATGTCCCTATTTCCATTATATTAGTGCACACATGAATCATATTTCAGGTAATCTTATAAAAATGATACACTTCTATTTTAACCAGCGTTCAAATCCAGATTAGCTCAGTGAGTGAAACGCATTCCAGCTTAACATAAATCCACCATGCTGCGTTTCTTATTCACTATGTGCATTTTAGTAAAACGGAAAGTCCACTGATGTAGGTTCAGATCGCACTGTTACCACATGCTGTCATAAAAGAGTGCTTTGATTGTGAAGCCTGTGGCCGCAGAATGCTAGTAATCATACTTGAGCCTTATTCTGTAGCGCTTAGTGCATTAGTCAGGCATGAAGGATTTCTTTCTCTTTTTGTTTTTCACTCAAATCCCGAAGTTATGTAAGGAATAAACCAGGACGGGGCATGATGATGTAGAAAAATGATCAAACACATGCTGTGTTACAATCCGAGTGTGTATGACGTTAGTAGATTTTCCTAGCTGATTCCCCAGTGGCTTCACTCACTGAGTGCAAGGGAAAAAAATAAAACACAGTATTTATAAAATAAGTTTGTGAATTACCAATTTTATTTTTCAACAAATAGCGGTCATAGGTAATTTCCGTTTCAAACGCAAAAAGAATTTAGTATATTTAGATCAACGTTTTCTTAAATAATTACTTACCAAATAGGTGTTTACGTCTGTTCAATATCTGTAAAATATCTCTCACACAAATAATACCAATTCGTAAAAGACGATATAAAAACGGCGTCCACAAACGAAGTGATTAGTTCAAATGTAAGCGCTAGTGACGCTGTTTCCTCTCATACGCACGTATAATATGTTCTGTGGTCGTACGTCATTTCCGTTTCGAACGCAAAAAGAATTTTATATAGATACATATATAGATAATCAGAAATTACAGATAATAAATCAGTTTTTGGGGTTTCTTCTGTGCAGAGTCCACAGTGCTGAGTTACGATGGCAGCATGTTTCTAAAGGTGCTCATGCCACGCGCCATGCACACGGAAGCTGAGGACCTCTCGCTGCGCTTCATGTCCCAGAGGGCTTACGGTCTGCTCATGGCCACCACCTCCTCAGAGTCTGCTGACACCCTGCGCCTGGAGCTGGACGGAGGAAAAGTCAAACTCACCGTCAACTTAGGTAACCTTCGACCTCTGACCCTGGCATTGCCTCCTCTCTGGACGATGTCCAAAGGCATTAACAGTGCTGAGGGTACAGTCAGCAGGTGGCACTGTTCGTTATCACCTGGGGTTCTGTAGTTCCCAAAAAATCATTTCTCTTCTCTTCTCTTCTCTTCTCTTCTCTTCTCTTCTCTTCTCTTCTCAGCATAGCTTTCACTCCATCTCTGCAGCCTTCAATGGCTATCGTGTCTGCAGCTCTGGAGCGGACAGCCAGGAGACCAGCTCACTTACAGGATTTAGTGTCGTGAATAATAAGGCTTTGAATTGTAAAATCCAGTGGTGTATTTTACGCCCCCCCCCCGGGCCAGCCTCCTCCCACCCCCTCGGCCCATCCCCACCGTTCCACTGTCCCCCCGATGATCTTTCCGCTCTCCGCGCCTCCACACAAAGTCAATGGAAGTGCATGGAAGTTTAGCAGGATGCGCTGAGAGCACAGACTTCATATCCACTCTGCTATATGCACAGTGTAATTAATCACATTTCAATGCACATTCCCATCTTACATAAATAACATTCTGGCCCTGACACCTCTCATATGAATATCTTCTTCAATGTAGCATATCCCAGTTAGGCTCTTATTCCAATTACCCAAACCCAGGGGAAAATAGATTGCATGTGCCTTCAATAAGCCAGAAATGGAAAGCATGAAAACATCTTAAATATTTGATGCAGCTCCAGCATTTGTGTGAATTTGTGGCGGGTGGAGGGTGGGGGTGCGGTGGTTGAAGTGTAGACGACATGTATCGCTCAGCCTCGGGCTGGAATTTGAGATGTCCCAATTAGAGGATTTATGCTCCATTTCATACGGACCTGCCACTGTGTTCCACCAAATAACATAGTGATTAGGGGGAAAAAAGAAAGATTGTTTGGAAGAGTTAAGTCACATTAGGGTGCAAAAATACACCACCCTTTGTTCAGCCACATTTATGAAATATACGGATTACCATGGACGAGATTTTGACACATTTCCCTTTACCAAGGGGAAAGAAAGAAAAAACCTGTTGGCTCGAATGACTGTAATGGAATTTAGAAGGCAGTGCTTAGGGCATCAATGAACATTTATCCGTTTAACTTTCATTCATTAAATTCATATAACATGTAGGTAAGGTAATGATAATGCTTTTCCAGAGATGGGACTGCTTTTTAAAAGGGAAGAATTTGGGGTTTTAGTGTAGACATGAAATCTGGACACGGCTCAGTTTTGGCCCGACTCCTCGTCGATCCCACAGAATCTTGAAGAGTGGGGATTAGAATTACTTTATAACATATTGTTCCACCATCAGGAAGTTGGAAGAGACTAGAGTTGTATGGTGTTATGGTGTATTTTAAACATTTATTGACCGACATGACACACTTGGATTTTTGTTTTTAAGAGATAAAGAGTTAAAGAGCACCTTGTGTACTTACATAAAAAACAAATCCTCTTCTGAATCCTTGCTAGTATTGGCTGACTAACCAGCCTAGTTTGCTATCTAGATCCATTATTATCTGAAACAAAGATGAAATTACACATTGGAGGTAGAAGATAAAGAAAATCTAAGCTGTTTGTGCAGCCACGGTTTAAGTTCGGACCATCTCATTGGGTGCAACTAATTTTCCATACTACATGTCAACATTAACAGGATTCATTTTCACCAGCACTTTGAGCGATATATTGGGTTTCCTCACTTACCCTCGACATTTCTGAATTTTTCAGCTTCATGACCAAAAAAAAAAAAAAAAAGGCAGCGGTGCATTTCAGTCTACTTGTGACCATTTCTTGTAGGATTGTATGTGGAACACGGTTTCATTTCTTGTCTCAGTAGAGGAAAATGGGTCAAGATTCCTGTTCGTGGTAATCTCAGAAATGTAATAAATGGGGTGGGTGGAAAAAATATATAATACTTGCGCATTCTCTTGTTCACTGCATTTATAAGTCTAACATTCAGGTTCAACATTTTAGCTGGAGTAAAAGGGATCTTACTCAGACTGAAAGTCATTATGGATAATAAATTGTGCGTGTGTGTGTGTGTGTGTGTGTGTGGTAGGTCAGTGATGCTGGTCCCTGGCTGTCTGTACTCACTCTTCTGTAGTGGTTGACAGCCGGAGAGCTCACCACAGCCCAAAGTGCCTTCACTATTAAAGTGAATCTATGCTAGTACATGTATGAAAATACCAAAAAAGCCCCCCCTCCTCCCCCTCCCCGTGTCTTGTCTTACCTCAAAAGATTTCAGCAGTAAGAAAGCCTTTACGGACTGACTGATTCATGCTGCTCATTTTCAGTCTACAGAACATTATATGACATTGTGTAGAATCTTTTTTTTTCTTTTTCTCTTTTTTTTTCTGAATTATCTCCGATGTTAAAAAGCATAACAGGAAACAAACAAACAAAAAAAAGTTAATTGGTTAAGTCAGCATTATTGCACTGGGCTGTTGGTGCAGGCTGCCCCTTTCTTCCCCTTTGGCTCCACCCACTCCAGGAGACTCAGAACGGACAGAGCGGTCATCTCGCCAGGTAGCTTCTGCTGTTCACCTGAGCACGTGCATATTAAGCTTCCCAGAGGAAAAGCACTCATGCATACATACTCTGAGTTACCAGTCATCTACACCTACCATATAGGCATACAATTACTGGCTTTTATTACACAGAGTCTCAATCCCTCTACCAGTGAAAAGGGACCATTCACAGGACCATCAGTGATCAGATATTATTTAGCCGGTGGACGGTTTCAGCATCAATAATTCATATTCTAAGGTTTTTAAACCTTGTTATTGCTGCTTGAGTTGAAAAACAGTCCACTATAAATGCACTGTACACAGATCAAATATATTCCACCATTGTCAGTGGTTTAGTAGAAGATTGTCACTGATGAAGGAGAAGATACTGATTTGGAACACCAGGTCTGCACAGAAAACAAGTTCCGTCCACTTTTTGTGTAATAAAGTGTCCAATAAAGTGGCAAATATCTCACACTGCTGCAGATGATACCCTCATAGGAGCCGCATGCACTCATCAGTGTAGCTGCTGTGCTGAGAATGATCCACCAGCCAAATAATATCTGGTCAGAGATGGTTCCTTTCCATTTATGGACAAGGTGGATGTAGGATGATATGCTGAGCTTCACTTATTAATCTTGAAATCTAGAAAAGCTTAGTAGGCCAAATTATGCAGAAAATTCCTGCTTTACAAAAAATGTGCAAAATTTTTGGTGACACAGATTTCCTTCATACTCACTTGTATATGCTGATAAATACCATTCACATAAATGACCGAGCATATTCATAGCAAAGTTGATTTACCCTTCGTGACGCCTATAAAAGGCAATGCTTGCACAGAGCTGAAGATGAAAAAACAGCAACTAAACGGCAAGCAGGATCCAGAACACCGCCTCCTAAAGGTGGCATGAAACAAACCTTCCAGTAATGCAGCTCAGCCAATGCAGAGTGTCATTTTCCCCAGACACACACTAACCCTAGTTCCAACTTTTATACAGCCCCCGTTCTATCGCATAATTGAACAGCTAGTAGTGTTCGTCATTAATTTGAAATGACTAAGTTTGAAAAAAATAAGAGAAATAAATGTGATTCAACATCGATAGGAAAAAATGATGCTCATCGGCAGTTATACACAGATCAGCCAACGCTCGCATCGGTGAGTGTCCTTATATGCAGATTTTCCCAAAATCTGGACTTCTCTTAGGATACAATTTTTTTCCCGAACTATATCTCCAGCTCGATAAATGACTCCCATTGCTCAGTAATTGTATACTTTCAGAATGCCCACCTACAGTATATATCGTAGGTTCGCATGGTCGGTGTACCTAATAACCTGGTGACTCGCTGTATTTTAGCATGTGAGAAGGTTGATGTGCACGTGTCCAGGTGTCACAAGCGGAAAGTCACATAGCGAGGACGATGAGAACCTTCTGATCTCCCGTGTCCGTGGGCGTGGAGCTGTGTGAAAGGGGCAGGGTTGACTCTCGGCTTGTCCCCGGATGGTGTGCTTCATGTAATGCTGTTTACCCGTCTGCAGATTATACCTTGAAGGATGTCTTTTTCTGATTATGATTTTGCAACCTTTGTTTGTTTGTGGTTTTTTTTTTTTTATCTCACCATCTCACTCTCTTTCTCCACCAGATTGTATCGGGATAGACTGTAACCTTAGTAAGTGTTCCCTTTTTTTCATACAAGAAATGCTTCTTTTTAAAACGACTGCCTTTGCAATTCTGTTTCTCAATTCTGTCACTCTAATTTCTTTCTTAATCCTGTCTCTCTCTTGGTCTTCTTCTTCTTCTTCTTTTTTTTTTTTTTGCAAAATATTAACCTCGCTTCTCGTATCTGTGTGTATCTCTCTGCCCCTCCCTCTCTCCCTCCCTCCATCTTCTCTCACATCCCTCCCTCTCCGTCGCTCAAACTCCGCATCTTTTGGCGGAGTTTGATAGTCAGAGAAGGAGGAGAGCGAGCCGCTGAAGTGTTTCAAATTAAGCACAACCATCCATTTAACGCATCCTTTTTATAGCAGCCCGGCTTTCTCAGTTTTCAAACACTAAGTTGGATTATGCTCCCCTGAGCCTTCAGTCTGTAAGTGGAAGTGTATTATACTACAGAAATAGAAGGCTGTGAAAATCAAGTGCTCTGCAGCAAGATGTGTCAACCTCATTTAGTCAGCACAGACATTTTATACAAACTGTCTTAATTACAGGAAGCAAGTGATCCTGTGACTGAGAGATTAGCATAATAATAAAAAATCATATTCGTGATTATTATTTTTTTTTATTGTGCGATAATTTGCAAAGATTGAACGTGAATAATATGTGGATAACGTGGATAATATTCATAGGTTGCACTTAAGTTAGAATTTTTTTTTACATTTTTTAGCCATGGTTATTGATGTTAACTCTTTGGATTTTGAGTCTCATACGCTGTGACAGGAAACACACTTGCTGAATCAATAAAGTTGACCAAAGGTACATCTTAAAAAGACTCAAAACAAGCTGTTATTCTTTTACGAGTGTATGTCGTCACCTATCAACGTCCTGTTATGGACATGCTAGACAGCAACCCACGATAGCCTCTTGACATCGTTTTGTTTGAGGCTACGTGTTTATTTCTGTCGTCTGGCCGCACCAAAATGTATGGTAATGAGATGAGCGGATTGAGATGTCTTTTTTTTTTTTTTTTTACATTTGTCTACATCTGTACTAATAATCTTTAGTCCAAGTTTTAGTGCAGTCGTGAAGCGGCGAGTCCTTAATGCTTCATAACAATGTGATAAATGCAAATTTAATAGCTCGAGAAAATCATTCATTCAGCTGTGCACATATAAATAGGAGAAAATGTAGAATTTTAACCAATCTGAGAGCGAACAGACCTCCAGTTCAGTTTTTAAAAAAACTGCTTTGAGAAGAAGAAAATACCCCAGAATATGACGTAGGTGAATATTTTGGATGGTAAAGACAAATTAATGACACACATAAAGATAAGGATGAAACGGTACTCTTTTGGGAAATAAATGTCTGTTTTATCTATATATGTTTTCTTGAAATTGGGTGAATTTCTCATCACAGTACGCCCAGCTGTCTGTTCTGTGTGTGTGTGTGTGTGTGTGTGTGTGTGTCTGTGTGTGTGTGTGTGTGTGTGTGTGTGTGTGTGTGTGTGTGTGT
>JAQLOM010000011.1:4926600-4939972 GCA_030068315.1 Chrysichthys thysi | reverse complement strand
TGTGTTTACATATGAGTTATGAAGGAAAAAAAGTTATTGTGAATGACGTAAATTAATTTATTTTAAGTTTATCTGTACCCTGTGTTTCTTTTTCTTTTTTTATATACACTGATGTAATACCAGTGAGTTAACCCCCCCCCCCCCAACCCCCACTGGCTCCCAGTGTTTTCTATTTTGTAGAAAACGGGTCCAAATGGCTCTTTGAGTGTAAAAGGTTGCCGACCCCTGCGCTAGACTAAAACCTTCTCCAAAAACCTGTTTTGCGGATGTTCCCCAACATCCACTGCAACTATAAATTGATTTAAAAGGGGAAAAAAGTGTTGCTCTTTAATTAATAACAGTTGTTTCCTTTTAGTGTTTTTCGAAGACTTTTCCAAAGATTTGCCGACTAACACTGGAGACTTCTTCCATTTTTCTTTGTTAAATAACAAATTTCTTATTATTGGTCTTAGATTATGGAGCAAATCCATGCACTCTCCCATGAAAGAGCTCTTATGGGAACAATTATACATACGTATATTCCATATAAACCTATGACGGGTCATGCTGTATTTAGAGTCATGTCATTATGGGAAATATCTTAACATTATCTGAAAAATCAAAATAGATTGAGAATTCAGCACCGCAGTGGTATAATAAGCCTAATGTGACCTACTCAGTAGTTTCTCAGTTACGTATATTATCCACTTTCGGGTGCTAGATAAATGATATTTATGTTCAAAATATTAGCTGAAATAGTCTCATTTATGTACCGATTGTCATTAAACGTGTTCAAATTAATTAGACCATTTATCCTTGATGATTTTTTTTTTTCTTTTTTTTTTTTTAGCCACAAGTATTAATACACATGCACACACCCACACACGCAGGCTCGTACATTACTCTGACACCGCTGGCGTCTTCATCTCATCTGTGAAACACTGTTATTGATTGGCCAATATTGAGTGAGATGATACTTTTCAGCCAGTTGTTATGTAGCTTTGAGCCTCCTCAGCTATTTATCCATGTTTCTGCTCCACCTTGTATATAACACAGTGTGTGAAAGCAAAAGAGAGAGAGAGACAGAGAGAGAGAGACACACACACACAATGTACAGCTCATTAGCTTCTGTAGACAAACACAGCTTTTTCTTGAAAGTAGCAAATCCATCATCTCCTCTTTATGATTTTCAAATCTTTTGAATTTCACTGTAATAATGACAGGAGGAAAGTAGAGAGACCGTTTCATCAGAAACGAGAAAAGAAAATAAAGAGAGAGAAAAACAGGATCGTGTTGTCGACCTGAACTCCCTGCACACGCATCACATGTGCAGCGTATGGGTCCGTCTTCAGAATATACAGAAATAGCAAGGCTTTTTTTTTTAACCTTTTGAAATATAGGGAAATGCGTCAGACCTATTAAAGCTCTTAATCTCAGGGGTAAAGGAGCTGAGTCAAACTGGCACCTAAACGGAAACCGGTATAAAGTGATTTAACTAGGTTTAGCCATATGAAGAACGAAAAGACTAATGCAGGAAGTCCCCAAGTTACGACGGAGATCCATTCCTAAGGCCGGATGCATGTCAGATTTCGTCGTAAGTCAGATCTTTAACGTTACACATGATGTACAGATGATATAATAAAGATTCATAATATGTAATAATAATAATAACAATATTAATGTAATAATAATTTCAGTATTATTGTTCTTATTAAAACATTTATCAAATAAAACAAGTGAATAATTGATTACTGTACCATTAATCCTGTGGTTGGGACATTTTGAATGATGTAGAGACAGGCTTATTGAGATGAGGAAGCTGGAGATGCAGGGAGTCTGGGTTAGCAGAAAGTCCTGGGGTCACCGTGTCTGGAGGAGTAGAAGGTACTGGAGATTGCTTCTTGAAATAAAGATCAAGCCTAGACTGGACAGTTTTTCACTTCTTCGCTTCCGAAGTCTATTCAGCACGCTCTTTAAACCGGGCAAACCAACCTTTACTCGCCATAAACTGTTCACTTTCACTCACTTTCACTCCCTTCCCCCTTTTCACTTTTCAACGCCTCAAAAATCCTTTTAGCCTTTTCCTGAATCACCATAAGGCTCGCTGGAATATGACGCGGTTCTGGTCTTCAAGCCAGATCAACAATAATCCTTCCATCTCAGCCAATGATGGGACCAGTTTCATAGCGTATACTGGCCTAAGCGTGTTGCACGCTTGCACCGCACCGAACAACAACAAAAAGTAGTACTCGCTCGCGTTCCAACGCCGTATTCGTCATAACATCGGGTCAGCGGTTGTATGTCCGAATTAGGGTCATTATTTTAAGCATTCTTAACCCTTTCGGTGCTGAAAAATTTTTACTTTGCCCCTAGTGCTGAATATTTTATTTGTAAATTCGGGCCGTCGCTTTGACCTTGCGCCAGTTGAAACTGTTCAGGTGGTGTTATCTTTACAGAATGAGTGGAAGCTTGACGAGTTTTTCCCCTTGTCGACCGCCCTGCATTTTCAGTGTCAAGCTTGCTAGAAGCCCGGGCAGTTTCGGGTTCACTCTCGCTATCCATGTCCGCGTCGTCAAAATCATTGTCAGACAGGTCCGATATATCATCCAGCACTAATTTCAGAACCTCCTCCTTGCTGCACTTTCCTTTCCGCGGAATTTTTACTGCACATCGTAATACAGCTTGTCAACAACGTGCTCCAGGTGGTACTCTGATACACAACAGTAACAGTATATTACTAAAAATTACCTTGAGTGTCGCCGCCTAGCGAGTACAACTGAACTATTTAATTTTGTCAACTTTTGTCGACGTGTATGCATGTATCACCAAACCCCTACATGTCGACTTTAGTCGACTCCCGCACCGAAAGGGTTAAGATCGGATTTGGCGTAAGCTGTGTCCGTCGTAACTCAGGGACTTCCTGTATAGTGAATGGGAATGGCGTCTAGAAGGGGGCTGTAATAGAAATGTTGTTGTTGCTTTTCTTGCTGCTGTTGCCTTTGGGTTATTTGTTGCATTCTTTATTTAACCATATTAACCGGCTGCATTTTGCCCGCAGTGTGCCTGTTGACTAGACCTGATGTAAAATATACAGACGCTCTTATGTGTAATTAGAGCCAGCATATGCCGTTATACCTTACATGTGGTTTCCTAAAATTAGCCACTCTACATTCATCAGCCAAGGTTACATTAGCCCCCAGTCTGAAGGACACACTGGGCTGTTTGCTGTCACCGTGTCCAAGCATGTGTGCATGTGTGTGTGTGCTTTGCTGTCTCCGTTTTTTTTGTTTGTTTGTTTGTTTGTTTGTTTGTTTTTTTCCCTCACAGTCAGTGTTGAGCGTTCAGCCTTCGGCATTACATTAAATAGATGCGGTGATTTCAAGTCTCGTGTTATGCCTGGCAGCATCGGACTACAGTCACCTTTCTCCCCGAGCAGCTGCTCAGCCATCTTTAGATTTCACACAGATTTCACATCGCCTTCCAACCCTGTGCTTTGAACGGACCGAGCTTCCACGGCAGTGATCATCGTCTTGGGGGGCAGCATTACCTGATTACAGCTGACACAACAGCTTTGTTGATGCTCCCAGCTCCAGGATTAGTTTTAGTTCACGCGGTTAATTTCTACTTTAGCCAGGTCTGCTGTTTTTGCATTCTGTATTTTACTCCTAAATCTGCTCAAGACTTGCACAAAGGATTAATAGTATAGTAAGGTTGGGCAGTTTACTGGGATATATTTGTGAACTTGTACAAGAAAAAAAAAAAAGGTCTTACCAGGGACTGTCTCATAGAAACCCGTAGATAGATAAATATATATAGATAGCTCATTATTATTATTGTTGTTGTTGTTGTTGTTGTTGTAGTTTTTGTTCTGCAGTGGCCTTGAGAATTGATGTGTTGTGCATAATGTAAATAGTAACCACGGAGAATTGTTTAAGATTGTAATACTTTAATGACGTTCAAACAGTATTTATATATTATTATTGTTTAAGTAGTAAATGGCGAGAAACTTTTATTCCTGTAATAATATGCTATCTAGAGAAACATGGAATTCTTATTACTTTATTATGTTTAGTATTATCATTAGTAGTAGTACAAGTATGAGAACTTTTTTCAGCCCATCACCACCCTGTCTTCACTAACGCTGTTAGTTTTCTTACTAGTTTATTACATACCACAAAGAGCAACGGTACAAAACTAATACGAACATGAAGGCTAATGCTGAGAATACAAAACGGAGGAAGTACAGGAGACGTAAGATGTGGTGGACTGAAAAGACAAGAATCGCAAATACGTTATAATGATAATGGCAACGTTGTTATAATATTCATAGCGAAGTAATAGCTCTAGCAATAGTTGTAAATTTAGAAATAGCTGTTTTGTTAAGAATAATACTTTGACGTCCGTGTGTGTGTGTAGAATGTAGTTACATGGCCATAGCTGCCAGTCTTGCTGTTATTGGTTGTCCTTATGTCAGTTGAGGTCATAAGTAGATGATGAGCGGTGCGCAACATTCTTCGATTTCTTTTACGTTTTTTTTATTGAATCAGAGTCGATTATTATTTTTTCCCGATGAGTAAGACTGATGGTGTTCTTTGATTTCCAATTCCTTAGCATAGTTGTTTTTTGTTGTTGTTGTTGTTTTTGGTGACTAGTGGGGATACTTTTCTGCCTTTTTTAGTTACCTTCATTTCTGAGGTGTTCTCAAGCAGAGAAAGTGATGGGGAAGTGGAGTGAGGTGGTTCAGGAGGAGGAATAACTGACTAGGGACTTGTTACCAAAAATGTTTAATTACGGTTAATGGGTAGGTTACAGTTTCATGGTCCAGAGTTCAAATCTGAGCTCCTGGTTCCTGGTTCTGCAGGAGTTCTTCATGTGTCCTTGGGAGTTTTCTCTAGGGGCACTTTTTATCCTCTAGGATTTCTGGGGGGAAAAACACATGGCAGGCAGGAGTGGTGCAACAGTTATTGTCTTTTCTTTAGTTAAACTGAATCAGGACATCCGTATTTTAGGTTGTTTTTCTAACTGAATAAATCACAGGCTGCAAATGACATTCCTAGCTTCTTTTTAGGCTGCAAAAAAAAAAAAAAAGATCGACTGATGGATTCACTGATTCTCGAACTGACAGCGTGCAGCATAGGAGCTCATGGCTGCAAACACAGCTCCTTGGGTGGAGGAAGTTAATGTCCATGGCAACATCTGAGATGTTTTTCCATCAAATTCAGCTCCAGCTTTTGGATCATCCAGAACCAAGCCAAGGATCATCTCCTGCGAGCTGGCATTCGCAAAACTCACTTAGTGGAATTGCATGATAATGCGCAACCCACGGCACATAATGCGCTCTTTCAGACAGCTATTATGTAGTACTCAGGAAACCCTGAGCAGCCAAGATTAGTCAGGACTTGAGGATGATAGGAGCCTGAATCCATCTCAGGTGGCATTCTGTTAAAGGCAATAGGCCACTGAGGGCGATTGATCCGAGTGATTGACTTTTCCCCCGATAACAGAATCTGATAGGTCATCTCTTGTTTTACCCTTGAGAAACGCTTTTTCAGTGATGTGTTCATGAGACTGTGAGGTACACTGGGACAAAGCCAGCAAAGAAAACAAAAACGAAAAGTTTACAGTATGAATTTTTCCTTCTTTTTGTTCGCTGTGGAATAACAGAAGATCAAATTGTAACATGGGAGGCATGGTTTCTGGTGATTACATTCCGTTCCAGAGCTGTTTGTGTCATGACGTTTCATGTATTGCGCTATATTTGGAAGTGTACCCAAGTTTCATATTTCCCTGCATCCCCGCATCCCCCTGAGATCGCCTATGTTGCACATGAGATCCTATTTGAGGCTTGGAGGGAATCTTTGTTTGTTCCAAGCACATACAGCGCTCACCTTATAATAACCCAGCCTCCTTCTCTATCATATCTGCTGGCTAGCATGCAGTCAGCAAACAAACCATCATCAGCTTCCTGTGAGTCCAATATGATCTGTGTGGTGCCTGCGAGTCACTTTATTAGAAGGAAGGAATAAAACATAACAGGGCATATTGCTCTGTGAATAAAATGTCTGTAAAGCTCACCGCAAGGTGTTTCATTCCTCTTATACCACAGCAATTTGATGAAGACAACGACGACGACAATGATTTTTATTATTATTATATATTATAGAATTATATTGTTATATGTTTATTATTATTATGAAGAGCACCTTAGTCCTGTGCTAGCCTCACTGCACTGGCTGCCTGTTCAGTTTAGAGTTCATTTTACAATTCTTTTATTTGTTTTTAAGTCCTTAAATGGGCTCGCCCCGCCCTACCTCCCTAGGGCTGCTACATTTGCACTCCCCTTCCAAGCCGCTCAGATCAGCCGGTCAGCTGCTTCTGGATGCACCGAGGACACAGCGAAAGCTCAGGGGGTACAGGGCTTTTTCCGTTGTGGCTCCCAAACTGTGGAATTCGCTGCCGTTACAAATCAGACAGGCCTCTTTATTGCCCGACTTTAAAACTGCTCTCAAGACCCATCTTTTCTGCTTGGCTTTCGTCCCAGTGTGAGATGTTGATTTTATTCTGAGTGTATTGTTCTTACTGATGTTTATTTGCGGTTGTATTTATTATGTTTCGAATTGTTTTATTTTTTGTCGTTGCATTTCATTTTAATGTATTTTATTCCTATGTTCAACACTTTGGTCGGTGGTTGCTGTATGTAAAGTGCTTTATAAATAAAGTTGGCTTGGCTTGGCCTGACTATTATTATTATTATTATTATTATTATTATTATTATTATTTCTTTATTTGAAATGAATGGATCACACACCATCCTTTTTTTGTCAGTTTACAGTTGCATTTAAACTCCATGAAACAAATAAGTCCCTGTTATCACTTATGTTACAGCAGCTATAAACAGTTCGTTTACTAGCCTCGCTCATGGGTTTCTCTTGAAGTTCTTGTTTATAGAATTTAAGTCCTCTTGTAAGTTGTTACTATGGAAACGACGGGCGCATATTGGAATCAGCACATTAACAAAATCCTGTGGTTTGTCTTGCAGCCGAACCTCGTGTTAGAGCCGATGTTAGAAAATGAATCAACCCCTTCAGGGGTATGACCGGAATATAAAGCATAAATATGTGGGTTTTTTCATGTGAAAGGGGTGAAAAGACGCCCCTCTGAGCCTTGATGGCCCCACGAAGAAGCCAAGAGATCCCCGTTATAAGAATAGTAAACACAATCATCTCCTCCGGCTTTAGATACTGTTGAAGGGGGATTTTTGCCTTGTGCCGCGGCTGAGACATGAAGAGTAGCGGCTGACAGAATTAGGGCGACGCTAAGCTGAGGGTCTGGCCATGTGGCAGCTGCTCTCCCTCCTTACAGCTCGTCCACATGTGTTTAACAGTCAGTTAGAGCGAGTGAGTGAGTGAGCGAGTGAGCGAGAGTCGCTCTCTGCACCAAGGCAAACGCCTGACCCTGTTAATAAAGCACAGTGACTTTTCAGTTCTCTCTGCATGACCATATCTCAAAACCTGGGTGCTATTGTTGTTTCACTGTGACACTTTGAACTCACCTTGAGGCGTTGTAGTGGATGTTAGACTGTTCGGTGTTGTCTGTAAGGATTCTTGGATTAAAAGCCTGTGCAACAGACGTCTATTCTTTTAAAGATTTATTCAACATCAGTTTATTCAAAATCTCCTGATACATTTTTGTGTACGCTGTTTAGTAGCAGAAATGTCACAGCATTTACACCTGAAGACTTTTTTGTTTTGTTTTTTCTTCTTCCAAATGTCCATTTGGTAAGGCTTTAGTTTCCTTCACGCCGACTTTATCACGGTGAATTGAGAACCGACGAGTCTCAGGCTTATGAGCCGGAAGAGGACAGGAAGGTGGGACTGTGATCTGTTTGTGCCGTAAAAAAAATCGAGGAGCCGCTAATGATCTTGCTATAGATAAAAGATGGCCTGGAAATCTCACTTTACTCCTATTAATATCGGCGAATGCACATGAATATGCAAATTGAGAACGCCCCTGATAAAATACCACAGGCGTACTGTTGTAGGGAAGGCATAGTGGTGCGATGCAGTGAAGTTACTTTTAGCAGTGTGCACTTGATTCTTTTCTTATTAAAGCTTGTACTATGGTGATGTAATTCCTCTTATTCCATAGGAAAGAATATCATTTTATTAACTAAAGAATGCCACGTTGTACTTTTTATCCATTTCTAGTTGTGTCAACGTTGTGGAATGTTGGCAAAACAGGTTTGTCTCTGTTATTATGTGTAAATTATTCTTCAATGAGATACAGCTTGGTAATAAGTTTGACAATGTATTAGAATAGCGAATTAACATTATAAACCTATAAAGCTGTGATTTGCGTTGCGATTGGCACTGCTGTCCAAAATATAGGAAATGAATCAAGCTTCTGACCAGTCTGCAGTGCTTTGGTGTAATCACAGTTGATGCAAATGTTTATAAATAACAATAGCTTCGTTAAGTGACTGGCTTAGCGTTCGTATCCTGTCGCAAAATCTGGTTTACTCGCAAAATGTACATGCAGTGGGACCTCGACTCACGAACTGAATCCGTTCCGAGACTCTGTTCGTGAATCGATTTGTTCGCGACCCGAATCAATTTTTCCCATTGAAATGAATGTAAATTTACATGTATGTGTGGCAATAAAACAGAATATAAATTAAAAAAAAAACCCTTATAGTGCAAAAATGCACAGAAACACAACGAAAAAATGCGTTGAACACGTTCACACCGCGAGTGCTTGACCGGAACCGAATGTTTGTGCCACGAAGCGTGGTTCGGCTGCCTGTACGTCAGTTGAGGATTTGTTCGTCGGTCGGTACAGGATCTCATTCGTACGTCGATTTGTGCGCCACCCGATGCGTTCGCGAGCCAAGGGTCCGCTGTATTTACATCGCGATCGGTTCTAAAGCTGTTGTAATTATTGACCGCTGCTTCTGATTAGATTGATATGCGTTTGGGTCGAGTTTGTTGAAACGCTTGCATAAAAAGCAGCCCAATGATGATGCTACGATCGTTTTGTTGTAAGTATAAAGAAAATGTCATGCGCCTGAGCTTGTGCATGACATTCTCTTTATACTTAACAAAATGACTGTAGCATCATCATTGGGCTGCTTTTTATGCAACCGTTTCAACAAACTCGACCCAAACGCATATCAATCTAATCAGAAGCAGCAGTCAATAATTACGGTCCACAGTTAAGCTATAGCTCGTACCACGTTAATTTGCATATCAGTCTGACATTAAATTGCATCCTTGCAATCATCCAGTTTGATATGTCATGCTAAACACTAATTACTTTTGATAATATTTAAAAAACAAATGTTGTCTCTTGCCTGGGAAAATGGCTGGGCGGGAACACTAAAGTGATTTAAAATCGAACGTGTACAAGGACAGAACTGTGTAATTCATGCTACAAAGAGCGGCACAAATTGGCATATACTATACATTCGCAACTTTTCAGTTTTGACAACAAGAAGAGAGGCCTTCTGGCATTCTCTCCGTGCCATAAATTACAGACCACGGAGATGCACATTACTGTCCTCTGACAGCAGCAGCAAGAAGCGAGATGGAGCAATGACAGGCGAATGAATGATCATCTTCCTGCTGCTTTTTCTTTTCCTCATAATGGAAGCCTAATAATTACACACAGAGAGTGCGAAACATGCAGGAGGCTTCAGCCCCCAGTTTCTTCACCTATCTGCAGGGAGACTGGCGGTTTTTCCGTGTTTAGTGGCAGTGAAGGTGAGCCTGATAAAGAGACCCTTTTAGATGCGTTTTAACAGTGACGTGGCGTAGATTGGCAGTGTCTCACTTCGACAGCTAAGTGAAATTTTGTCATCTTTTGTTCTACAAAATAAGGTGAAAAACGGTGCCAGAAACGGTGGATTTTTGTATCAGCATCCTGATGTATGTAACAGTAAGCAAACCTGTCAGCATGCGGTATGCCATAATGAAGCAACATCACTTAAAGAGTGTGGTTATACTGAATATATCAGCGCTGCTGTGATTCAGTGTAAGCAGGAGCCTGGGGGCTGGGGGCTATTGATATTCAGCATAATCACCCAATTTTGATATTGCTTTTATACAACAAGAGATTAATATGGAGTAACTGACATTTTGAACACAGTATGGCCAAATTCTGCTTATTTTTGCTCTGCTAACGGAATTAGATGCCGAAGAAGCAGCACTCACTGATGGCTCTTTGGCTACCTGATTGATATTCTTAGCATTCATTTGTTTGTCCCTGATAAATGTGCATCCACACAGAGATCTCAAAAGTAAACAGACACCAAAATCTTTGAAAAATGTCTTTCGAGAAACTTTCTTCTAGCTGCTCTGCCATAGAAGGCAAGTTGATGGAAGTCTCACGGAAGTTCTCCGACTGACTTGGAGTCGCTCTGGAACATCAGCGGCCTTATGACGGGGATTTTTTTCAACAATCCGCTCGACAGTCTGAAGACACCTGTCAGAAGGCCCAGGTCGACCTGAGCGGGATGCTGTTGATTCCTTTCCTTCGCTTTTAAATTGTACAATCACTCTGTTGACCATGTACAAGAGGAATCCCAAGGTTTTGTGCAATCATACGCTGGCCAAGTCCACCCTCAGACTGACCCACAATACGCCCTCTTTGAAAATCACACAACTCTCTTGCTTCTGGTGTTCGCCGCATGGCTAGTTGCCCTAATCAATTAATATACTGTCATCTGAAATGAAAATTAATCATATATTAACAAGTTTGAAGCGCCAGGTGGTGTCCGGATAAATAAAGCAATGAAGGGTGGGGGGCTATTTACTTTTGAGATGTCTGTGTAATTTATGCACTTGAGGTCAAGATAATGAGGTGATGTTACATCAGACATCAGCCTGGGGAATAGGTGTCGTTGTTTTGAGATGTCTGTGTAGGGAAATTTATTTGCCTCGTGCCGTCCTCTTCATCTTCATCTAACGAGCTTTCACTTTTTTTTTTTCTTTAAATCAAAAGTTATATCGATTAAAAAAAAAGAAGTCTTCTGATGATGTCACTAACACTGCTAGAGAAGCGGGTCCGAAGTAGCATTTTGAATTTTGTGTGGTGAACAGAGACGGGGGGCGGCGTGATATACACAGTGAAAATTCCCCATGCGGTTACACTAAATGTAAGCAATCCTGGAGCGTCTGATAAAATGAGTGAACCGGAACTAACTGGTGTATAATGAGGAGTAGAACATGATGGGGCATGTAGTCATCCCAGAGGTGTTACCTTGCTGGAACAGGTGTGGGACGTTCTGGTGAAGGGCAATTCTCTAGACAACTGGGTGCTTCTAGGTTTGTGGAAACTGTTTGGGAAGGAACCACATATGGGTGTGACTGTCAGGTGATATTGTATCCGCAATGCAATTAGGCTAATGGAGTGATGGACCCGAGACATAAATAACCTGATTTAATACAGAACACGGCGTCGAGTGGTAACACTATTATCCCATGCTGTGCAAATAATGGCGTTAACCGAACCAGAAGCAGAGCAGCAGTGACAGTTAAACATTTAGTTAATGAGCTGGACTTAATTATAACTATAACAATAATCCATTTCAGTCAGGGTGAGTTTACAATGAGAAGAGGAACAAGTCGCCCATACTCGTGGTGTTGGCGCAGATTGGGATGAATGTCAGTGGACGTAAAGACTGGCATCTAGCGTTTAGCACGGAGGCCCTGCAGCACACGTTAATGTCCGCGCATCAGCTTCTCTCCCTCTCTGTACATTTCTGTCTCTCTGCTTTCTCACGAGTTCTTCACCAGCTTGCCGCCATATGTGTTCAGTGCCGGCATGTTGGATATATCAACTTCCCAACCCACGAAACACATTGTGTGAGCTGGCACTAACTTTTTTAATCGAGTCTCCCTTCCCTGCTGCTCGCAAGACATTTATAGAATTTGGAGTTATTAGAGAGCTGTGCAGGGTGCTGCTGGAGAAGTAATAATAAAGTAAGTAATGTGTACTAGTGATCATCACACAGGAAACACACCACAGCACAGCATAGCGTGACACAGTGAAATTACTTGTCTGCATTTGACCCATTCACTAAGTGAAGCAGGGGGCAGCCGAACAGCTCAGCGCTCGGGGAGCCGTGCTTGGGGACGGTACCTTGCTCAGGGTACCTCAGTGTACCTTGCTGGTCCTGGGCCTTGAACCCACAACCTTCCGATTGAAGGGCCATTGCCCTGACCACTAGGTTACCATTATTATTATAATTTTTTTTTTTTTTTGGTAAAGAAAATTTTTTTTTTTATTCACTATCATATCAGAGTGTTTCACTTCAGATCCTGCCTCGAAGGAACATCCTTTTACAAGCCGACTAAATGTTTGCAAATTCATGTGTCGTTCCGTTCTCACGTGCAAGTTAATTGCGTCTCATTTTTCATTTCTTCACTTTGCTTGGAGTGTTTACTTTCTCATCATCTCCCACGTTAATCAAGGGAGGACAAGTACATTTAAAATGCCCTACGTGCCCTACGTCAGACTCGGTCGTGAGAGTGCCACTCCTGCCGATATATAAAGAAGCGTTGTGCAATTTCGCCTTCTTTTTTTAGTTTTCAGGTACTCATTATTTAGTTCTCATTCATCCTTTTTTCAAAGAAGTGCTAATGATAAGGAAGATGAGCTTTGAGCTCTTTTTCCCCCCTGCCGGTGTACAGTAAGTTCATCTGATGAGTGCAGCTCACTCATGACTCAATTATTCTGCCCATGCAAGCACATCGGCGTCTCCTTAATGTGTGTAAACATTCACGCTTTGCTCTCAGGCTGTTGAGGTTGGGAGGTGGTGCGCGTGTTGTTGTTTCTGCCTCGCGATGTTGATTGCGGTTTAAAATGGCGTCTCTGGTGGCGCACTCCTTTGCCGCTGATGTCACTGAGCACCTCTCTGCTGCCGTCGTGTCGCTTCCTCTTGCAAAGGTTTAATGATGTGACTGGCAAACACACACGCACACATCTATCTTTTAACGACCCGCTTCCCGAGAGTTGCACTGACACAACTGCAGCGATTTGTCGACTCCAGATTAGCTGTTAGAAAATGTGACAAGAGTGTGGCACAGGCAGCAACTCTCAGTGTCAGGAGGTTAGACTTGTTACAGAATCCGTGTGTAGTCTGGGTTAAAGGTCGGGTAATACAGGCGCAGTAGTTGGCGGTTAAAATAATTAGTATGCGAAAATTTCCAAACAAAAAAACGGCAAGTCACAAACTAAGTAAATGATGTACCGACACAGTGAGTCATCAGATCATAGCAAGTTTGTTTTCTGCCTTGCTTTGACACCTGTTTTTCAAAGCATAGGGATCATTATTATATATATATATATATATATATATATATATATATATATATATACTCAGAAAAAAAAGAAA
>JAQLOM010000011.1:4906917-4926500 GCA_030068315.1 Chrysichthys thysi | reverse complement strand
TGCATGTCTTTGGACTGTGGGAGGAAACTGGAGTACCCAGAGGAAACCCACATGGACACAGGGAGAACATGCAAACTGCACACAGAAAGGCGCCCAGATCGACCCCAGGAATCGAACTCAGGGTCTTCTTGCTGTGAGGCGACAGGGCTAACCACCACACCACCGTGCCGTGCTTAATAATAATAATAGTAATAATAATAACAACAACGACGATAATAATCTTTTTTTTTCTGCAGTTGAGTCTAAATAGATCAGCTTGCATAAATTTTGATTTGGACTTATGAGACTAAACAGCATTTAGACCAATGTATGTTATGTAGCTCTTAAAGTGGGACCAGCCCACGCCATCATCAATAAACATCCCCATAACCCATAATAGCAATTTTGTTCCCTCTTGTTAAAGTGTTACATGAGAATATTTACAACTGAACACATTGGTAAACTCCTTAAATTCACTCACTGACAACATTTTGTATTTCTAACCCACCGAGCTACAGTCCTACTGGTCGGGAGATTGAAAAGCATTTTATGTCATTTGGCTGTCTTCTGAAAAGCTGAGCATTTTTTTTTTTTTTCTTTCTTCATTTTTTTGGGGGAAAAAAACTGTTTACTTGTCCAACATGTAGTGACATTTGAGGAAAATAATGCAAAGCTTGCCGGTGTAACGGTGCCACCTAGCAATTGTAGTTGACCGCAGACAGTTTCTTTTGTTTGTTTTCTTTCTGTAATTTCATCGGCATGAGTGCCTTGTGACACAACAGGGGTGTGATATTTGAAATCTTCCTTTACAGGAATGTCTCCTAGCATTAAAGCAAGGTCAAAGCTTGCTCACTCTTTGTGAAGGCTACTTCGCGACTAACCAAAATACGATATATTATTTTATCACTTGGAGCAACGGCTCAGTTGTGGCTGCTACATGTGACTCTGACGTCCGCGTGCCGTCTAATCAGGAGCACGTGTAAAACCCACGTACGTCCACACACTGAATCACCACAGAGGTGCATTAAAAGACAGAAAAAAGCATTTGTTGTCGTTTCTGTTATCTCACTGGTTATTTCCACACAGAAGTACTGATGTGAAATGAGATTAGATTCGATTGGATTCAACTTTATTGTCATTGTGCCGAGTACAGGAGTGCAGTTAGCCAGAAGTGCAAAAATCTGCATTTTCTTTTTACAGATATACTGTACAGTTATTTACAGATAAGTGCCAGAAGTAAGTACTGCAGCACAATGATGATATGTGTTACAGAGTACACAGTGACGGACAGTGGAGCATTACAGTATATAAATATGCTTGTAAATTTATTATTGTACATATATAACTTTATGTTTACAGAGAGGAAATGTGTACAAGTGTGTAGGTTATGTGGACAATTAGGAGTAGATACACACGTTCATCTGTGCAAATGGTAGTATGTGTGTACTGTTGTTTAAAGGTACGAATGTACAGTACAGTGCCAATCAGTGAGGAAGCAATATAAGGTGTGTGTTTATAGCAGTATGAACACATACGGTTTTGTTTTTGTTTTATTGTTTAACCCTTTCGGTGCAGGATTCGACTACAGTTGACATTTAGGGGTCTGGTGCTATGACCATGCATACACGTCGACAAAAGTCAACAAAATTAAATAGTTCAGTTGTATTCGCTAGGCGGCGACACTCGGGGTAATTTTTAGTAATATACTGTTACTGTTGTGTATCAGAGTACCACCTGGAGCACGTTGTTGACAAGCTGTATTACGATGTGCAGTAAAAATGCCGCGGAAAGGAAAGTTTAGCAAGGAGGAGGTTCTAAAATTAGTGCTGGATGATATATTGATCACGATGATTTTGAGGATGCGGAGATGGATAGCGAGAGTGAACCCGAAACTACACGGGCTTCTAGCAAGCTTGACACTGAAACTGCAGGGCCGTCTGCAAGGGGAAAAACTTGTCAAGCTTCCACTCATTCTGTAAAGATAACACCCCTTGAATAGTTTCTACTGGCGCAAAGTCAAAGCGACGGCCCGAATTTACACACAAAATATTCAGCACTAGGGGCAAAGTAAAAAAATTTTCAGCACCGAAAGGGTTAATGTACAGTAATGAAAAGTGATATAGTCTGTGCACCAATGTAAGTTAAACATTACTTAAAAGTTAAAGTCCTGAAGACGTGCAGGATGAGTGCAGCGATGCTTGCAGAGTGGTGGTGTGGTCTCCCGCAAGGTTTTCGCCTCAGGGAAGAAGCTCCTCCTGAGCCTGCTGGTGCAGGAGAGGAGGCTTCTGTAATGGCTGCCAGATATGATGCGCGAGAAGAGTGCATGGCTCTGGTGGGCGGCATCTTCGAGGATGTCACTTGCCCTGACCAAGCATCGCTTGTGATAGCCTGATCTATACACTTGGTTGTCTTCAGGTTTGATGGCGACTAGAAAGGTAGAGTGGCCTTGTGCAGCTGCTGAAGGTGATTTTCTGGGTGCGTCAGACAGATTTTTTCAACTCACCTGCATGTAGATTATTCCTCCATGTTGGCCTGACTGAGTAAAACCGCCATCTTTTAACACAATCACTTGCTGTGAAGCTTGAAAATAACCAAGGGGTAGAAGAAACAGTCCGGGAAAATTTTCTCTCAAGTGTAAGAGGATGTAACATGAAAAGTAATAAGTCATTTAAAAATAAAAAAAAGGACTAAGGGAATGATATATATAAATGAAAAGTATTGAAAAAAATATATCAATATGAGTCTAGTCTATTGCTGTATAAATTGTATTCATCACATCACTCCAAATTTGTTTGAGTTTAACAACATGGCTTCCACCCCCATTATGCAGCAGTTCATAAAATAGCACTTGATCCAGCGCATGCTGGTGTTTTTAAATATTGTTTTCATTTAAGCCTCATGATATTATATTGATTTTATTACACTGTATGTAAATCAAGGTCATGAAATCATAATGTAAACACTTTTCGTGTTATTAAATAGTAAACGTATTCCAATATTCTGCGGAAAGGAAACGCCCCAACGATTTGAAGGATAATCTGACCAAGCACTCATCTGCTACAAATACTTTTCACTTTTATAGAAATTGATCTTGTCTTTTTTTTTAAATAAGTGGAGTATTTTATTATTAATAAGTCTGTATATTAAAAATTCACCCCTTGAATATTAAATGCGGCTACTCACAAGGGAAAAAAAGCCTGTGTTTAGGTCTGCGGTCTGATTAACGCTGCGCATCAAACACGTTTAACTCGGCTCTGAATATACGCTTCGGTTTTTAAACAGAAGCAAAGGAGCCCTCTCATTTTTTTTTTTACATTTTTATGCTCTCATGTCGACGCTATTGCCGCATATTTACGGTTAAGCTCTTGAATGAGGAGATACGATTAACTGCTGGTTTGAAATCAAGAGTGTAGTTTCTTTGCTTTGACTTTCCAGGATTAAAACACAGTTTGCGTTACATGTGTGGCATTTGGCAGATGTACTCGTCTCATCGAAACTGCAGCATGACATTTTAAACGTTGCTGCAGAAAAGAGAAAAAAACGGTGGGATGCCAGGGACACACGCTTCAGGGCCGAGATACACAATACACCGCTGACTTGTTGTGTCTAGATGGACTTGATCGCTTCAGAGTAATAGCATGTTGCTGGTTTTATTTTGTTGTCGATCTTCACTTGCAACCGGGAGCTTCTGCCCCGATTTTAGCTCTGATTCAGTGTATGTTGATGGCGTTAGCAGAGTAAACATTAGCATCCCATTTCTCTTCGCCACATTTTTCTAGTTTTGCGTACATTTTACCCTCAAAGCACAATCTACACAGAGACCCACAAACTTTCCTCTCCTGCGGAAGTTCAGGCTCTGTAAAGTATGTGTTTTATTGCCTTGAAGCAGGCGTAGTTTGAGTGAAAGCTCTCCCAACAGCAATAAACCACTTTCTCATTCTATGCCTTTCTCCATGCCCTCTTATCTTTCCTCTCTGAAGGAGAGCGGGAGAGTCATAAAAGTCTCGTCACCCACCATCATCTACCTTTCCATTAAATGTCACTATCATTAATATCGATCGATCAGAGCTCGGAAACCCTGCTGGCAACCCCTGGTGTAAAGGGTAAGATTTTTTCGCAAAGGTGTTTAAATATACCCTGCCTAGCACTCTGAGTCATGAGTGCAATGACATATAAGGATGTGCAGATTTTTTGCCAAGACCGCTATCTGTGTCACGTCGTTTTTCACAGAAATGCTGAGAATTGTCCAGCAGCTCAGGATAATAATAGATCAGTGGTTTCCTCTTTCCATTGCTGGACAGGGTAAAGAGGTACTGACAAATAGTTCGTAACAATGTAACGACTATGCAATAGACTCTGGTTTTATAACGTATAATTTCCTGTTCATAAAGAGTGCTATAAGCCAGTATATACAGTGAAATACTTGTGCTAGAGATGCACACACTTACAGTGCCGAAATGAGAAATAAATGCTTAACTAGTACCAAAAAACCCCCGGTAAACTATATAGAGATTGCGTTACTTCTCATTTTTACTAGCTGATCATAAAGTTGTCATCTAGTTGGAGTTCTTGTAGCAAAACCAGTGCAGGTTTTACATTCTTTTCTTCGTACAGCGCTTCACTTAGCGGCCGTGCACAAACTATACATTCATTTTCCAGCTTTAGTGTTTTTTAGGCTACGCAGTTAATGACAAAAATTGATGCAAAAAAAAAAATAGCTCGTTGAATTCGACGGTTCGTGAAGCACATACTGTAGCTTAATGATGGATGAAAAATGCCATGTCTACAGCAGTGTCTGGAAGGCTTTTTCTGCTACATGCAACTCCGGCCTCGGTAGCATCCAAAAACCAGATTGGATCAGCCTCTTTGAGCTGTCATGTCCGGTATATCTGGCTCTAAACTACAGTAGTTGAGTGGGATCGGATAGTGATGGGCAACCTGTGGCTCTGAAAGCTCACAGTGGAATTCACTCCGCCACGGTACAAGCAATTTATTTCAATTATATTTAGCTTTAAAGAACAACAAAGGTAACTGCAAGAGGACTTCCTTCAGAAGTAGGATCATAGAAGATTTAAAAATCTGGAGAGGTCTTGCACACCTCTGCATGATGGAAAGTGGTAACAAAGTTTTAATGGTTGATTAAAACGAAAGACAACCGCAAGTACTATACAATGTGTATGGTATATGCAATGTGGTTAATATAATGGTCTATATCTGTAGCTAGGGTAAGTACAGTGAACTCCCGCAATACCGCGGTTCACCTCTCGCGGCTTCACTGCAACGCGGATTTTCAGATTTAATTCGCGGAATATAAAATATTTTTGAAAAAATGTTCATTCAAACATTAAAAGAACATTTAAATCTAAATAAAACAGTATGCACTGTGTTTCATCAGCGGATGACAAGTGAAAGTGGCTGTGTAAGCCGCGTCCGCTTCAGTTCGTGAACAGGAAGTGACCTCATCGGCAGTAAGTACGCATGTGGAATTTTATATGTTGTTAAAATGACGTATGTTTAAAAGTGTAGAAAGTGTTTAAGAGCATAGGACGTGTTTATAAACGATTGGAAATGGTTTATAAAGGCTTAATATATATATAAATTTATATATAATATTAATATATATATATATACATATATAAATAATAAAATCAGGCAGACTAGTCAGGTGATCGTGAGGGAGCACTAGGATTGGCTAGGACGGCTGTAACAAGGAAGTGACCTCATATGTTGTTAAAATGCCGTATGTTTAAGAGGGTAGAAAGTGTTTAAGAGCATAGCATGTGTTTATAAGAGTGTAGGAAAGGTTAATAGGAGAGTAGAAATGGTTTATAAAGCCTTAAAATGTATATAAATAATAAAAATGTATGTGACTTCGCAGTATCACGGTTTCACCTTTTGCGGGGGGCCGGCGGGAACGTAATCTCCGTGATAGGCGGGGGTTCACTGTATACCTAATTATTGTCTAATTTTGTCGAACTGAATTTCCCTTAAATGACATATAACGTCCAGTGGAGAACAGATCATTTGTGTGTAAACATATGGCAGCGCTTTATTATGGGAATTACTGTACTTATATCCAACCCGGGGGACAAAACTAATTCATTCCAAGGCTGGTTGCCTCACACACAAATTTTTTCCCCCCCTCTGCACCAAAGGTTTTGCATGTACTTCTTCCAAACCCTGCATCAGATCAGAGCCTGCATACCTGAGAAGAAAAACTCCTATATAACTAAAGTTGTAGACAAGTCACTTTGTCTTGAATCACCAGTGGCCAAGTCCAAGTCCAAATCATATGAGCGAATCTGAGTTTGAGTCATCATGGGGGAAAAAAATTATATAAACATTATAAAACCTCCCGGATTTGCTTTTGTCAATCCTAATGCAAATTTATGCGCTGTTGCATAATTCAGAATGAAGAAACTACGGCGCAAATGTTTTCAGTGAACTCCCATATGGATTCTCTATGGAAGTGCTAAAGGGTAAAGGAAAGAAAATAACGTCAAATTATTTCATTTTATTTTATTTTATTTTTGGAATTTTTATGCAATCCAACCCAGGTTTTACAACCGCAGCTCTCAGCAGGGTTGCCAGGTCTGTGTAGGAAAAACAGTCCAACAGCAATTACAAACTCTTCAAAACCAGCCCAATGATCAGTAAATCTAAGCCCAGTGGGGAAACAACAGGAGGAAAACACAACCTTTCTCTTACATGTTTTTTTTTTTTTTATCAAGGTCCTACAGTTATTACAATTATTACAAACATATCTGTTTAATAAAACATACTGGGGTAGGAATGAATAGATCAATTTACTGACACCAACATCACTTGCTCCCAGAACAACCTCAATTCTTCATGATCTCGATTCCTCAAGATGTTGGAAAC
The DNA here is from genome assembly GCA_030068315.1 of Chrysichthys thysi. Lineage (NCBI taxonomy): Eukaryota > Metazoa > Chordata > Actinopteri > Siluriformes > Claroteidae > Chrysichthys > Chrysichthys thysi. The sequence goes on along the minus strand of JAQLOM010000011.1, from coordinate 4,919,639 downwards.
ATTCCTTGCAGATTCTGCTCCACTTGGATATGGTTGCATCGCACAGTTGCTACAGATTTGTCAGCTGCCCTTCAAGCCTCCTTCTACCCCATCCCTGTTGAAGTCAGGTCTGGTGACTAGGAAGATCACTGAAGTACACCGACTCTGACGCATCATCAGGCCAGATGTAGACATTACAAGACGGGACAATTGTGGCCAGACAGGGATCCCCCTGGTCAGCAACAATTCTCAGGATGTCTGTTGCGTTCAAACGATGCTCGATGGTATCAGTGGACGCAATGTGTATCAGGAAGCCATTCCCCACACCAGTACATCACCACCACCAGCCGGAACTGTAGATAGGTTGGCGGGCAGGTTGGCTCCATGGGTTCATACTGTTGACACCAGATTCTAACAATACTAGGAGCAAAAATTAAGGTTCCCCAGACCGGGAAACATTTTTCCAATCTTTTTTGACTGTGCAGATTCTTTTTTGAAGTTATAAGAACGTGCAGCTTAAATATTGGAGACTGACTGACTGGCTGTCTGTATTGAGATCATGAAAACGTCAAAAGCAGCACATTCCTGTGGCTGAAGCCTAAGGTTATATGAAATAACTGTGCTTAGCCAGTTTGTTCTCCCCTCAAGCCTTTTCTTTTTTCAGTCTTTTGCTTCCAAGGGTAAAGCCAAAAGCCACGAGGAGTAATTACATGTGTACAAAGCAGTACCTTGAGACAGATTGCCACTCTGTTTATCATGTTGTTATTTGTAACATTTCTCAGGCCTCTAAGTTATAAAGTTGAGCCTCAGGGGTTTCTAAATTGTTAACTACTTTGCTCTAAATCATCTGCTTTGTGACTGTATTGGGTCATCATTCTGGTACTTTCCCAAGCTGGTGTCCCGTTTTCAATGTGTTAGTCAATTAATTATCCATCTGTTTTAAGTAGCACGCGGTTTAAAATAACTTCCAGATCCCCACACATCTCCTGGAAATCAGCTAGCGGCGTGAGAATGAGTGATTATGGGTGAGCGCAGACAAGCTGTACTGGAACTGGAATCTGACTCAACTTTTTAATATATTATATTAACCATCTGAACTATGCTGAAGTTAACCCCACCTCCAAAATATAAAGAAAGGTAGCGTTAGGTAGATAGCTAGCTACCTTAGCTGAATGCTGTTGGGGTTTCAGTGGCTTGCAAGGTTTGTTGGCTAGCTAGCTAGTTAATTCATAGGTGTTTCTAACTGTGTGATTAATCATTGAATACATTTATACTGCAAAACGTTTAAAGATTTGCCAAGATAGCCAATGGTTTAGCTGTGCATGTTCATGCTTGCACAGCTTGGATGCTGAGTTGTGAAAGGTTGTTATCTCCGTGTGATTTGTCTTGTGTATATTTGCAGATTGTTCACACTGTCTCTGCCATTTTCAAGCGTCAAAATTGAATCTGTCTCCGCTGTCGCAGGAGTCGCTACCATTGACTCATTGGTGACGGGGTCTCCAAACTGAATCATTTCAAATTACTGCACATTCTGTCTTCTGGGATTTACCGCATTTCTTTCACTCTGTAATGATGATCAAAACAAATATAGCAACGGTACATATTTTATAAAAGAAAAAAAAACCTCAAGTACAAGTAATAGGAGTTATTTATAGTCAAAAACGTACTGTTAGTGTGAACCATGTACTCAAGTACTGTAATGAAGGTTCGTGTAGTTTGTTCATTTCCCCCTGGCTTTCAGTCAGCAAGGGGTAGATTATCATTACATTTTCTACCACACTTATAATAACCGTATCTTACGATATTATGGTATGCATAATGCCCATTCCCATTAAGTGTTCATTAATAAATGTAAAATGCTGCAGCGGTGATGAATCAACTATTCAGGCTTCCTCATAAATATCACAGGACTCTGACATTGATTATTAACGTATCATGCTACTAAAGCCTAATAGTCTTTTCCTCATCAAAATGGTATCTTGTGCAAGTGACAGTATCTTAAAGATAAGAGAATTCAATTAATGTATCTCTTTATGAGATGAGGAGAAAACAAGCACAGCACTGTTAAGGCTATTTCTACACTTTTTATTCTCAGTTCAAGGTGAAATGATGCCATTTGTGGACCCCGATCTGATCTTCTGCTGTTGTAGACCGTTCAACTCGAGGTTTGACGAGGTGTGCACTCTGAGATGTTCTTCTCAGCACAAGTTGTCGAATCAGGCTGGCTATTCTCCTCTGACCTCCTGTGCTTGCTAGATTTTATTTTTTTGTTTTTGTTTTCCTTGGCATTCTGTGGAAACTGCCAGTTTTTGAAATGCTCCAAGCAGTCCGTCTGGCACCAGAAACCAACCTATGGTCAGAATCATTGAGTTGACGATTGTTCCCCAGTCTGATGTCTGACATAAACATTAAGTGAAGCTCTTGACCTCAAGTGGATAATTTACGCAGACATCTCAAAATGACAGTATATTAATATTATTTATATGGCTAGCCATGGCACAAACACCAGAAGCAAGAGGTTTTCAAAGAGGCCGTATGATTGCACAAAACCTTGGGATTCCTCTTGCACACAGTCAACAGAGTGATTGTACAATTCAAAACAAAGGACAGGAATCAACAGCGTCCCGCTCAGGTCGACCTGGGACCTCGGACAGGTGTCTTCACACTGTCAAGTGGATCGTTGAAAAAAAAAATCCCCGTTGTAAGGCCGCCGACGTCGCAGAGCAACTCCAAGTGAGTCGGAGTACTTCTGTGAGGGATCTCCATCATTTTGGCTCCTATGGCAGAGCGGCTCGAAGGAAGTATCTAGAAATGCATCTTTCAAAACTCATGGTGTCTGTTTACTTTTGAGATGTCTGTGTGTGCATTTTGCTGCTACCACATGATTGGCTGAATGGATCATTTGCACAAAGGAGCACTACACGTATGAGTTTGTATATCTCTCGCTAGAAGCAAGAGATTGCATTTACAGGCCAAAGTTTCAGCAAAGCCCAAAATGTCCAGAACTTTTAAAATGTATGTTTCTCTAGATACTTTATACTTTGCTGTACACTTGCCAGGATAATTTAATTCACTCAGGTACTCCCTGGATATACACAGTGCTTACAGTGTTTTTGTGTTGCTGTGCATCATAAAAGCATCCTGTATTTATTTAGGAGCATATATTAAAGAGTCTTGCTTAAGGTGCCGAGGGAGAACCGTAGAGTTTAATTACCAGTGCCTTTGCTTTGACTGCTGGCCTTGAGCAAGGCGTTTAATCCTGGTGTTGCACGGCAATAATGTCACCACTGTTCTTGTTTATTCTCCCATGCCTGTAAATGAGAATATGTACTTAAATAAAAAAAAAGAGCTGGACTAAGTCCAGCGAGGGAATAGAATCGTTTCATTTCCTTTCTGAAGGTGATGAAGGAGTGCGCTTTTTTGTTGTTGTTGTTGTTGTTGTTGTTTGCATTAATTTGTCTTTATTCTTCTATGGTGGGCGGACAATAGAATCATGTAAAGCACGGGGTGTTGCATTTTTTCCACTTTACAGATTTCACGCCTGAGCTGGTCTGGCGCTGGCATCAAATTGATTTCGATCCACGAGCGTAAGAGCAGTGTGGGGTCTCCGTTTGGTCCGTGTTCTCCCTTTCTCTCCCCCCTTAAATATTAACAGCTTATCTGACATCGCCTTGTAGTCCAGGTGCTGCTCTGGTTATCAGTGACCCGCAGAAGCGCACTGACCCTGCCGTCCTTAAAAGCAATCATCTAAATCGATGCAGCCTGGAGAATGTAACACATGATTAATGATGTCATCACCTCAATCTCTCACGCAGTCTTTACAGGACTCACCTGCTTCCACGTGTACACTCACATATAAACTTTAGGTCTGTGATAAGGGTCTGAAGGATATGTGATAATATATCATATGTGACACGTGTGAGAACATCATAAAAAAAAAAAGCAGAGCCAGCCTTGTAGATGGAGGAGAGATGGTTGTACAGATCAGGCTTTGTAGATTTCCTTGTGGGTATTTTGTGTAAACTCAGTCTTCAAGGCCAAATAATTGTCTTTTGATGGAGGTCATCGCAACGTCTACAGTTTAACCGAAGCATTTAAAATATCTGGCCTCTTGCTACAGTTATACAGGAGATATTTCAGACAAAAGCAGAAAAAAACAATTCACTGAAGGTGAAAGGACACAGGATGTGAAAGATATGCATTCATTCCCTTTAGCACTTACTTGTGAGTGAGCTGGCTTTACCTCGGTGAACTTTGACCTTTGAATTCACAAGTCTTGGTCTTCCGAGCCAATGGACCTCAAGAAGGCAGGATGGTGGACATTTTGCTCTGTAAAATACTAAAAATGCCTTGTATTTAAAGAGGCCTGTGAAGTAGGCTTATAAGATAGGCGGTTTTCTGAGTGCTGCTTGCCACACCTCTGGAAATACAAAAACAAACAAACAAACAAACAAACAAAAAAAAACCTCACCCAAATTTGCTACCTAGCTAATGTTATATCCCCATTCTGTCCAAAAATCACATGCCGCCAGGACCGATCGTCTGATTTTGAACCCGTCAGAATGAACGCACTGTTGACGTGCTACCAGAACCATCTGGCTGGATTTGTGTGGGAGAACCTGAAATAAACATGATGGAACGCGTTGTATTTATTTTAGTGTTTCTATGTCGACAAACCTTCCACTAATAAAACCTCAGGGTGGTTTGTACTGTGTGTTACCATTTGAAGTCTTCTTTAAGTATTAGTGCTACTTCCCACGGTTTGGAGGTGGATGCAAGCACAGCATGAAACACGTGAACAGACACTAGGACTAACATAAAGACAAAGTAGACAAGCATGGAGTACATGAACATGGCATGAAAATTACAATCGTGAGTGGCTATACAGACATGGCTTAAATACTAGTACGGGTGTTCATGATCATGTGACGTGAACATGCCACGGGCAGTGGCTGATGGGTGCTGTAGTCACGCTACAAGGGCAGAGGGTACCTCAGGGGGTTAAGACGTCGGAGTACCGATCGGAAGGTCGGGACTTTCAGATCCTAGTACCACCAAGCTGCCACTCCTGGGCCCTTGAGCAAGGCCCTTATCCTCAAATGCTCAGTTGTATAAATGAGATAAAAACGTAAGTCGTGCCGGATAAGGGCGTCTGCCAAATGACAGTAATGTAATGTACAATAATACAAGGTTCAAGGTTGTCTGAGTAGGGGAAGTTTGCTCTGCATCTAGGGTTCACATATAGACAGAATACAAAGAGAAACATTAGCAATACATCGCAAAACTAGTGCAGGAAAATGGACATTTACTGTATACCAAGTACAAATGTGCAAGTGTGCATCTGTGCCGAGGTAGAGCAAGGAATACAGCCAGAGCGCTAATTGCCATTAAGCTTATCAATAGCACTTGGGATGAAACAGACATGGAGTCTTTTAGTCCTTGGCCTGACTCCTTCCTGAGATCTTACCCACTGTCGCAAGTTATCGGCGCTAGCTTGAGAGACGATCCATTATGTCATTTTCTATTTCATTCGTAGATTATTCAAGGTAAAATCCTGATTTCTTTCTGTCTGTTTGCTCGGACTTTCTTGCCAGCAATGTTGGCCCCTCTGTAGATGTTAAGAGTTAGCATTAGAAGTAAAGCATATTTGCTGGTGGCAGATACGTAAATGATCACTACCATTTCACCCTTGTTCCCAGCTGCCAGATCCAGTTAAGTTGGCTTGGAATTGGCTGTGGTCATTGACGAGAAGACCAAACGCATTTTCTGTAACCATATTGCGAGTTCTCCAAAAAAACCAACGAACATCGAGACATTTATCCCTTCTTCAAAACAGCCTACAGAGCAATTATGATACTTTTCAGGGCTGCAGGATAATTATGTCATTACAAACGGTTTCAGTGCTAAACATCTGGGGGTTTTTTCAACCTTGGCTTGACTTGAGACTATGTGTTGATGTGCGCTGTACTGTCTCGTTATCCATCTTAAAAATGCTGGGATTTTAACTTGGCGAGCAAACCCTGTCTTTAGTTATGAAATAGAAACTGGGAGTTAATGGTCTTCTCAGGGTGAGATCAGTTCCTATGAGGCGGACATCTGGAAAAACAAAATCAGCAACAACAACAACAACAACAAAACTAGTCGAATGTTGATGTGGCTGAATTCCTGTGACCACAAAGAGAAACAGCCAAAACCACGAAAAAAAAACAACTTTTTTTTTTGAAAATTTACCTTGAAGTAAGAATACGCATATGCCACCAAAATATTTTTAGTAACCCTCAAAACATGCCAGCTTTAACCAAGACCTAAAGCTACTTTAATTGCCATACGCTGTCAGGATATTATTACTATTAAATAATGTCGAGATAATTCTAGTGATTTCCAGAGTTCTGGAGGATGACAGGCATCGTTTTATATTTTATCCAAGTTAGCGGTGTACTGTATTGGTGTGTAATATTCTCTCTGAATTGCTGGAACTTTCCTTCCGGTTGAGATCAGTTCAGAAGAGAAAGCATGATCAGGAACGCCTGTAGTTTTCAACACTACAGTATATAATTTTAGTAGAAACTATAAAAAGTTCACTTTTTGAACGGTTTCTTCCAACCACCATACATAAACAGTGTTTAGCCTCGTCTAGCCATGATGCTTTAACTTCCTTGATGTGGTTTGTTTGACTGGGTGTGAACGCAGCGCTTGCACTCAGACTCAGAATCAGCTTTTTTGGAGTTTGTATTGCCAAAGTTTGTGCATGAATAAATTTTTTTTTTTAAAATACCACTACTACTACTAATAATAATAAGAAAAGACAGTGGGGTCACAGTCAAGTGTAACCCAGAGCAGCAAGTCATTGGTCTCTGTCTAAAAGCCCAACAAATGCCACAAGCTGATTCCAGGGATTTCGTGCTTTACATTTTCCACCCCTTCAATGACTGAAATTGGTTTTTTTTTTAACCCCCCAAAAGAAACGTTTTGCTTTTTCATGTCCACTTTTCGTATCAATTTCAGTCAGGTCTGGCCTCAGCAAACACATTAATAGGTTGAAAAGTGCTCAGGGCGTAATAACTTAGAAATTCACAATGAGCAAATTGGTAGAAAATTGGCACGAAATCACAAAAAAAAGGTCGAAAACGCTCCCCATTGTTCCCTTAAGTGCCGCAGTGGGATCCATTTAGAAACTTTGGCAGAGTCAGCCCCCTCCCCAGCGATCCCCTCTGCGCCTGCATTTACATGCTCTCCCTTCATCCATCTTGTGTTTCTGCTGGACTCGTGGCTCTGCAAGCAGATCAGTGGCAGCATCGCTTGTACGCCACTGCTATCTCTCTCTCGCTGCTGTCTGGGCGGAGAAGGAAGTCCGACACTTTCTGCGGTCAGCGAATGACTGATTGTCCTGAATCTTTTTTTTTTTTCTCGTGCAGAGATAGCATTGGGGGGCCAGGGATGTGGAGGAGTGCGTGATCATGGGTGTTTTCGGTCACCTGAATAAAAAGACAGCTCACGTGTTGTTTTCATGGCTGTAATAGAGCTGCTTTTCATAATGTCATCGATTCGACTATACCTCCATGATGATGATGATTTCTTAATCCCGTGCTTTGTTGCGCATACAGAATTTCAGCTTCTGCATGGGTTCAGAGGGCTGCACGAATGGAGGAGGGAGTCATGGCGGCTATGTGTAGCTCAGGCTGAGCTTGGCCTGCGCATGGCCTGCATGCTAAAGAGTCTCGGCCCGGCCCCAGCCCCTGCGCTCTGCACCGCGTCCCTGCACTCTCTAATGGATCATTTTACACACATTCTCTCTCATTCTGTCTCTTCACCTCACCCTCCCTCTTCATCCGGGCTGTCTTTAGTTCTCCGTCATGTCTCTCTTACGTCCTCCAGTTCTGAACTTTCCCTCCCCACAGTTCTCTCTCTCTTATGCCCCGTCTGTGGAATATACATATACATGTCATGTGCTCTCAAACCCATTTTCTTCCCATCATTCAAACATGTAATACCTGTTCAGCGCACGACACCCGCATGTGCTATAAAAGCCCCCATACTGAAGTGCGTGCCAATACAATGACACTCCATGACTCATTTCTTCTCTCAGACTTGGCTCCCGGCATGACATTTTTTCTGTAGGACATTGTTTGTTGTACACGAGTTTAAAATATTCATGGCGTAACTACATCATGCGGCTCCCTTGTGGCTCCACCTGATCCAGAGGTCCCACAGCCAGTCGCTAGACCACCAAGGGACAAAAGTGCTAGAAGATGGAGAGAGGCTGTGACCGAATGAGTAATGTAGGCATCCAAAACTTAAATCTGATTGGTCAGAAAGTGTTGGTCGATTTTCCATAACAGAAAGAACTTCTAAGAGTTTTATGTTAAGTTCTAATATGTTATTGTTTCTGCAGTAACAACTCTTTCACAGGGACGTGTACTATTTATTATTTTGTAATTAGTTTCTTCTTATTACTTAGGCTGGGGAGGGAATGATGTTTATATCTGCTATACCGTAAGCTATAAGGAAGTTTTTTCCACAGGTGCTCCAAACGGTGTCATTGTTTAGTTAATATAAATGTAGTCATCGTCAAGTTGCTGCTGTAAGAAAAACCAAACATCTCGGGAACATTTTCTGTAAAATTATGTGCGGCATTAGTCAGTGGAAGATGTCAGAGTTAATTCCCATTTGCTGCACAAATTTTATTATTATTATTATTATTATTATTATTATTATTATTATTATGCTTTATTTTATTGCACTCTTTTCAATGCCTTTCTCCAAAAGAGCATACTTGGAGGCGGGGTGGGATGGATGGCATTACTCTTGCTTTCCTGTCAATTACAGTGACACTAACCAATCATTCGCATATGTGAACTCGTATGTTGAAGAGGTTAGATAATACTTTCCACTCAGTGTTCTGTGTTGCCCTATGATGTAGAAGTCTGGGGGGGAAACAGTTTTCGGGCTTCATGGGTCTTGGAGGATGCATGTGTTAGCATTCACTCTCCCTATTGGTTGCATTGGTATAATAAGGGAGAACTAACAGTAATGGGGGGCGGTACGGTGGTGTGGTGGTTAGCACTGTCGCCTCACAGCAAGAAAGTCCTGGGGGTCGACCTGGGTGCCTTTCTGTAAAGAGTTTACATGTTCTCCCCATGTTCATGTGGGTTTCATCCGGGTACTCTGGTTTCCTCCCACAGTCCAAAGAAATGCACAGAGGGGATCAGGCTAATTGGCAACTCTAAATTGGCCGTAGGTGAGTGAGAATGTGAGTGTGAATGGTTGCGGTGGATTGACGACCTGCCCAGGTGTGATTGGCTCCAGCTCCCCCCCCCCCCCCCCAACACACACACAACCCTGAACAGGATCAAGCAGCAGAAGATGAGTGAGTAATGCTAATGGGTGGGAATTGCCAAATGACCAAACTGGGAGAAACTGGTGTAAAAAAGTATTGCTAAGAAGCCAGTTCAAATGCCTTTGTTTCCCTTTTAAACTGACCGTACGTCTTTTTTTTTTTTTAATCGACTAGCTGTTATTGCTTTAACTTCTACTCCTACGTATGAAATTAAACATCATCAAGGACTTTTCAACAGTGTTTCTCCCCCAAGCAAAGCAGATGGAAGCAAAATGTGAAAATCATGACGGATTAAAAAGGAAGCCTGCAGTTTGAGCCTACCAGTTCACAAGGCTGGTGTGTTTGGGAGGCGGGCATTAGTCAGAAGGGTTAAGCAGAATTCAGTGTGTGGTTGTGCTCAATCATTGCCTGCAGAGTTGTTCTGATCAGAATATGCTTAACACTCAGATTTAGTGCCAAATGAAATGAGTATTCCGCCTTCCAGCTCTCCTGTAGTGCAGTACCTGGCAAGACAGACTGTCCTGTTTATAATGATGTAGCACTCGAGTTCCGGACTCGTGGCCCACTCAAGTCATGATCCTCGTGACGTTTTGCTTGACTTGGACTCACTTTGCCTTAAGTTTATGACGTTTCAACTTGGAATTAATTTGGACTTTTTACCCACTCTCACAGATCCTTGTGCTTCATGTGAGATCACACTGTTTAATGGCTGCTATTTCGAGGACCGAATAATGAACTGTCTACATTAGTTATTGAGTCTGTTGTTTATTGAGAAGACTTCCTTTCTTTTATACTGGTAATTGTCGCCCCAGTACAGTTCCAGAGACTTGTAGAATCTGTGCCAAGGAGCACTGAAGGTGTTTTCACATACTGCATGCAGCAGTTAGTCCATTTGTATGGTCTGAAAGCCAGGAATGGCTTCCCCCTATGTGCAGTTTGTTTAGGTAGACAAGAACATACCAGTCACATTCAGGTGTGCTGTCAGAGAGATCGTCTGAGCGAGATGGATTTGGATCTTGTTCCAGTCGAATGCTATTGAGGTTTGATAGCGGTGAGAAAGATATTCGATCCTGAATCGACCTAACTGCAGCAAGCAAGCGGAACATGCTGTGTAATTTGGGGGACATTTTTCTCAACAAAGAAGCTTCTGGGTTCGAATCTGCTTCTCGGCTGGGGACTTTCTCTGCAGAGTTTGCATGTTCTCCCCGTGCTTGCGTGGGTTTCCTTCGGGTGCTCTGGTTTCGTCCCACAATCCAACGATATGCACATTACGTCAACTGGGTACTCCGTTTTCCCAGAGGTGTGAATGTCCGTTTCTTTGTTAGCCCTGCAATAGATGCCCATCTCTCTCCTGAAGTCAGAATGGATGGACACCAGCATCCCCATGAGCCTAAATGGATAAGCGCTGTAGATAATGGATGGATGGATGGATGGATGGATGCTGCTAAATTGAGGCACAAAATGAACCAATGCACAAAGCTGCCTTGCTGTAGAAATGTGATACAAAGAAAAAGTAATCACTTGTATTAAAATGTGTTAATCTATGTGTTTCTTAAATGATCTAATAATTTATATATGCTCAGGTGATTTTTGTGATTTTACCAGTGGCTTTGCATACTTGATAAAGGTTCGTTTACTCTTTTCCAAGTGAACAATCAGCATAGCTTTATGAAGCAGTTTTATGAGTGCAGTTTTGAGTGTTTTACTTTTTGGTTCAGGTGATTATGTGCCGTGAGAAACCAAACCAATCCAAATGACAAACGAACCAAACGTATCAGTCAGACCGTTCGGTGTGAAAGCGCTTTTAGACTTCATTCGGATTTCAGACACGACTTAAGTGACTTAAGTAACAACACCACTGTCTTCGTCTTGTGTTTTCTCCATCTCCCAGCAGAGCGAGTGCACCATTATCTCCACGGCTCTCTTGGTTAGGAGCTTGACAAAAGCAATACATCGACGGCCGTAATGAAGGCGGCAGTGGCTGGATAAATGAACAAACGTAATTGCATTTATGAGACAGTGAGACTCTTGTCATTCCTGGTTTGAATCTGTGTTTCGCAGAGTCAGATCAATCTTCTTTGGCCGCCTTTCCATGAGGGGTTCAGTGCATCGTTCGGCAGCAGTCAGCTCCGCTTTTGTTCTCAATTAATAACCCTCTCATGTGTGGAGCCCAGTGAAATGTTCTGTAGACAGCATCTTTTCAAAACAACGCTTTAGTTCAACAATTGTGCTCTCTCTCTCTCTCTCTCTGGCCCTCATATTTATCGCTGTACATACACCCACATGTGTGGCATGTTGATGGACCGTGTGCGTGTAGGAATGTTGATGGCCGGCATGTGATGATTGATACTTGCCTTTGTTTAGCTGTGTTTATCCCTGCTGGTGTGATTGCTTTTTGATCATTATTACAAATGGGGAATTACAGCAGACCATTAGTGAGCCTACACACTTGTACAGAGAGAGAGTGAGGGGAAAGAAGGACACATACAGAGAAAGGGAGCGATGGAAAGAGTTGGGGGGGTGGCTCTGAGTGGTACTGTTGGATGAAATGCAGTAAAATAGGGGCTTTTGTGGTCTGTCCTTTCTAATCTTTAAATACTCATACATGTAATTAGTTCGGTGGCAGACAATAGCGATTTACATCCTGCTCTTAGGCAAAGCTCAGGCGGGTTGAGAGGCGCCAGCTCGGACCACTCCATATACAGTTGACATTTCAATTCGGGAAAGCTCACACATGCTACTATTAACGTATTGATGTAAATGAAGCATGTTTAAAAAGAAGCCGTCTCATTAAATTTCCCAAGCAAGGAAATGCATACCGAGCATTTCCGTACAGTGAACAGCAATACAACAAATGCACAGCTGTCAGATCAGGCGTGACCAAATGGAATCGGGATGAGGAGGAGGAGGAGGAGGAGGATCATCATCATCATCGTCATAAAAAAAAAAAATAATAATAATAATAATAAAAGAACAAATAAATAGACTAATAAACACATTTACTGTAGGGCTCAAGGATCAGTAATGAAACATAATAACTAACCATTATTAAATATTAACCCAATCAAATGTAGATAGTTTGTGTTCACTGTTGTATAAAATGTAATCTTCAAATACTTTTGAATATTAATAAGTCACAACAGACATTAGCAGAAGCCCTACATGATAGATTTGTATCGTATGAGCTACTAAAGGATAAAACAAGTAATAAAACACTAGGAAATTACAATTTAATTTTAACACCACTTTATTACAATATTTTGATTTCCTTGAAATAATATGGTATGACAATTTTTATTTATTCGTCTTCTTCCGCTTAATCCTGTTCAGGAAGCTGGCGCCAATCCCAGCTGACATCGGGTGAGAGGCGGGATATGCCCTGGGCAGGTCACCAGTCTACCGCAGG
>JAQLOM010000011.1:4883262-4898351 GCA_030068315.1 Chrysichthys thysi | reverse complement strand
CTAATCAAAAGTCACTCTATTAGTTCTGATATCAAATAAAATAAAATTCTTAAATAGGCCTACAGTATATTCCATCAATGATGCAACATTGATAACGTGCCATAATTTGACTTGCATACTCTGCTAAAGACTGCTGCTCAGTGGCGGTCACTAGCGTCTTGAGCTGAAATAGCGCTAAGAGAGAGTTAAGGTTGGTCCAGACCAACCTTACGAACGTGTGACATACGTAAGATATACTTAGCGTACGAACGTGTCGGGAATCGTACCACAACGTTGAGAGAGGTTAAGGCATAACTTAAGAACTACTTAGCGATAAGAACGTTTCGGGAAACCGGGCCCAGATTTGTATTCGTATTCGTCCATCATGCATCATTTGTCCAGTCCAAAGAATGTCATTTGCATTTACTTATGTTATACATCACTTACACACACGGCTCATACTATACATTTGCTAAGATCCGTATGCCCTTTTGAGCCCTGTCACAGTACAATGGCTCTTGCAACCTGTCAGTCATTAGCATACCATAATAACACCTTAATAACTCTTTCTCACACTTGAAGCAAGCCCTTATGTTGTTTAAAAGCCATGTTAACATTTCACCTTGGTGATAGAGTTAAATTATTCAGAGATCCTTGCTGTAATACTCCAGGTGAAGTGCCACACAGGCATGTAGCAGTGCTTCCTGAAGAGACCAATTTTAACATGAGTGAATATGTGAAAGATTTAAAATGGCTGACCAGGGCTATCAGGCGTGATGTCTAAGAAGGTATTGAAGCAAGGTCGAAGCGGCATGATAAGAGCTCAGTGTCTTTTTGTGAGCTCATACTTTGCTCAGTTCAGAGGACAGAAAATCAAGCCTCATGCTGCTAAAGCAATGCTATAATATGAGTCACTTAGATGCTAACTACTAACTACGCCCGGCTTTACACTGAGATATTTGGCCCAATATGCTATCGGGGTCAGGAATCCTCCCGAACGGAACGCGCTTCCCCAGCGGATTGGAAGAGCCACGCTGAGCGCACCTTTCAAGCACACCTGTTTTCAGGTACTCAGAAAAACGGCGCACTTAGCGCTGGAAGCGCACTACAGCAGCGCCAACGGCGCATGCGCGGTGAACCAAGTTCGAGGTCACCTGACCGTAATGAGACGCAGGTGCGGCTCATTAACCTGGGACTGTTTAAGACTCTCGGATTCGCACATACGGTGCGAAGCATTTTACTTACCCTGTGTATTAGTGATTGCCGAGCCTTTTGATTCTGTCTGACTTCTCGTGCATGACCGGTTTGTTTTCTCGTTCCCGATTCTTGTCTCTGCCCTTATTTGTCACTTTCGGATTTCTGGTTTTGTCTTGGACTGTTCTGGATTTCGCTCTTGCCTCGCCTACTCCTGCCCGTATGCCCGATCGCCTGACCTACCGCCTGTGTTTTGGATTACGTTTTTTGCCGATTCTAACCTGTTTGTTTATATTATTAATAAATATATATTTCTATATATTTTCATCCGGCTCTCTGCGCACGCCTCACCTCCCACATCTGACACTATCACAGACACACAAAAAAAGCACACTGCGTAAGAAAATTTGGTTTGCGAGTCAAGACCAGCGGTCTCAGAGCGCACTGTAAAAAATGACCGTCGATTTTTACGGTAATTCACCATCAGCATGGGTTGCCAGTAAAATACTGTAAAATGTACAGTAAATAACTGTAAACCATATTTACGGTGAAGTACTGTAATACTGTAACTTTTACAGTACTTTACTGGCAACCCAAGCCGCTAGTGAATTACCGTAAAAACCGACGGTCATTTTTTACAGTGTGCACAATGCGATGTGTTTACTGGAGGAAAGTTTAGTGCCAATGCAACCAAAGACAACTGATGATAAGTTTCTGGCACATTCTCAGAATTAACCAAACTGTACTTTTTTTTTATCACGTGAGCCGGAACATCTTTTGTTTTTGTACCGTTCCTGTGTATCTTTTACCCTAGGAAAGCGCATGAGGTGTTCCATTAAGGTACATCAGTGATCCGTTCAGGTCTAATTACAGTCCATTCTGAAATTACTGAAGGGGTTGCCATGTTCCACGCTGTTTAGCTCACGCAGGCGTGAAAATCAAGAAGCTGAAGCTGAAATTCTGATCTGGCCGCTCATATTCATCTCTCGATCTCAAACCCGGGTGTCTTCAGTGTAGAGCAAAATTAAAAACGATTGCCCTTGCTGTTTCAGTACGTTCACTGGAGCCTGTACATACCTTAAATTCTTTTGAAAGATTGAAAAGCTATATTTACACTTGCGATTAAAAGATATCCATACTATGGGCATCATCTCAGTGATAAAGCAAAGGACGCTTTCCTTCTTTTATTTCCGCAACTGCAGGGTGAAAAAATGTTTGATTAAAATTTCCATGTATGCACTACCAGGATGTTCGTCTCAAAGGATGCCATAGGATGACGTAAAACTCATGGCACAGCTATCAATGCGAGAGCGGAAATGGAGAAACCTGAACAACATGTGCTAACGGACATTACCCAAAGCTCACAGAATGTTTCTGTTTATGGGATCCTTTCGCCCAATTATAGACTGCATATGTTGGGCAGGGAAATACTTATATAACACCTGGTTCTTCCAAGCCAGAAGAAATTGGAGGAAAGATGTCCACTATTGGTTAATGGTGCTGTGATTGACAGTGAAGCGAAAGCATGCCATCCCTCCCACCTAGAAAGCACAGGCTGGGGCTTCGTCATTATTTAAACGTACAATTCCCAGAGTTTCTTTTTTCTCCATATTGGTGTCCTATGCAGAAGGTAGTCATTTTCTTTAATCGCAGGTCTGTCGTTCGTCATGTAATCTGTGATGGCGAACACATCAACATGCATTCTGTTATCGAATACGGCAACGATCTTATTCAAATGGCAGAAATCGCACAGTGTGAAGCCTGCTCGGGGTAATAATAACTGACGGAACCCAGTGCACTTGACTGTATTAAAGCAAAAGTGCGTTCCACAGTTCCGGTTAATAACAGTGTGGAGTGTGCACTCAGATTTGAATTAGAAAAGAAAGTCCTTGCAGTTGAATGGATCTGTACTTGGGGTGTGATGGCTCTGTTGTGCCGTATGAAAGCACAATCCGAATGTTTTTATCTCTTTGGTCGTGCTTTAGGCAAATGAAAAGATAACATCTCTTCTTTCTCTTTTCTCTCGTTCTTATGTCTGTCTTCCTTTAGTCGGTTTGGTACACTGAGTTATTATGAAACTTCTGTCATGTAATGCTTATTGTTTTGGGGTTTTTTTTAATTGCACTGTGCAAAAAAAAAAAAAAAAGGCTTTCAAATAGTTAGATTTGACAGCTCAGTAGTCAACCATAACCCCAAGAAAATCATGTTAACGTTCTTTTGGGACATGAAGGTTCCTATTCCGGGGCATTTCCAAGCGCATGGGCAAACAGTGAACAATGTAAATTCCTGTGCATTGCTGTGAAATGAACTTCAACCTGCAATTTGCAGCAAAAGAAGAGGAATGTTGTCCAAAACAGTCTTGCTGCACCATGACAACACACGTCCTCATACAGCAGCAGAGACAATAGAGACAGTGCAGCAGCTCGAGTTCGAACATCTTCCACGTCCTACTTCCGAGCCATCATCACGTCTTCGGAGATTCACCTCTGATGATGAAGTAAAGGAAGCGGTGCTCACCTGGCTTCAGGAGCAGCCGAAAAACTTCACTGCAGGAATCCAGAAGCCAGATGAAAGATACAACAAACGTGTCGTCTTGCACAGGGACCGTGTGGAAAAATGACGTGTTCAAATTCTTACAGTTCCTTCTATTAAAGCCATTAATTGTATTTTGTCTTTAATTTTTCCCCCCCCCACCCCGTAAATGATTATTAAACCTATTTCTAGACCTTTAATCATGCTCATTTCAAGTTTAAATATGCTTTGCCCTATTGACAGATATTTCCAAAAATAAGAAATTATTTGCCAACAGAATAAGCCCATTTAAAGCTTGAAACGAGTAAAAGCCTCTAAAACATGCGGTGAACGATGATTCGTTATATTTATAACAATCTCATCATATGAATTATGAAATAAATGTTCCCATGTTCAAGATATTTTCACTTGTAAGATGTAATCTTTTGCAATGTGCAACTGTGTCAGTTGCGTGGTGTGGGTAGGACACATACGCGGTGAGCCGTAGAATAAATATATGTTAATATATTTATTTATAAAAGAAGATCACAAACCAGCCTAAATCGGCAGGCATAAGAGGAATCCAGAAAACAAGCAGAGGGTCAGACGATCGGGCAAACAGACAATACTAGGCAGAGCAGGGACGTGAAACTCGAAACAGAATCCAATTCGGAACCAGAAAATCAAAACAATACAAACTAAGGGCAGAGACGGGAAACGGAATCCGGAAACAAAACTAAGCGATACACAAAAGCACAACAGGGATCAAAGGCTTGGTAGAAACGGCGTCCGTGAAGAGCGTTAATACTTCGCAAAGTTTGTTCAGAACTGAGCGTCTTATATACTCCTTGTTTAAACAGTTTCAGCTGTTTCTAATCCGGCCGTGAACTGTGAGCGCAATGTCTGCGCATGCGCCACTGGCGCTATCGTGCGAATCACTAAGGCGTTCAAGAACGCATACAGTTCCAGCGGTGCGCCTTCGTGCAGTTCCTGTCTGCGTCGCGAAAGCGCAGATGGCAGGGAGGAATCCTGACAAACTGCCTTTAGATTTATTTCATTATTTAGTTTACAGTATATGAATGCTAATGAACAGATCGTGCGGCTTAAACAGAAATAATCATAGGTGCAAATGAGAGGCACGCTATTGTTTTTTCTTCCAAAGGACATCGAGTGTTCGGATTAGGGCATGCAACGAAAAAATTTGTGCCAAGTGGAGATACGTACTTTTGTCGTGCAGCAGGAAGTGATATGAACGTTCGCATTATCACGTTCATGAGCCCTTAACATGAACATACAGTATTCATTCATTCATTTTTGGTAACCGCCTGGTCAGGGTTGTGCTGCTTTAAATTAGACTAGATGTTTGTTAATATTTTGCAAAAAGGGGCACGTTTATGTAATATATGTCAGCTTTCCGTCTTGGTGCACGCTGGTTCTAAATGCACTCCGAATTTTTTCAGTTGCCGTTAGCTGAATAACAGCTCAAGGCCGTGTCCGGTTGCAGCTCCATCACCGCTCTGGAGCGTCGGCAGGCCAAGTGCAGCTGTCCACTGCTGGTGCAGAGCTGTATTGTTTCCTTTTAGCTCTGCCAAAGCCATCCTGCTAAATCACTTTAACAGCATGAGCTTTACTCGGAATGGACTCATAACAGCATAATAAGCCATGGGCTGTGGCGGCTGGAGCACATTTACAGAGAGAAATCCTTTGCCTTTCAGCCTCTCAGTATTGGATTGGGAGAGCCAGGAAACGGTCCAGTTCAGAGCTACTAATTTATTGGCTGCACTGCTGAGAATATGAGTAGGAGAGTACCTGAAGTAAATACCGTGTTTGTGGAATCCAGCCACCCATGAGCATCATCATCCTTTCCCGACCGCATGTGTAGGAGGGGGTGGGCGGCTGTAAGGAGTAGCGCCGTGGCTTCATCCGAAATGACACTGTTTTTTTTTTTTTTTCTTTTTCTTTCTGGCAAATTACACGTCCTCAGTCTTGTTTTTCTGGTGTTTAATCACTTTGTGCCCAACCCAAATGAAATGATCATCATTAATGCCATGCGCACAGAAGCAACCCTAAATCACTGCGGGAATGAACGTTGCGAGGAAATGTTATTTTTCACCTGGCGTGATGCAGATTTTGCCCACGTCGAAGCAAGTACAGGTAAATTAATATAAGAGTGTCATATTGCCGTATTACCGTGGTTCCATGCGAAGACCAAGGCATCCCCGTGATTAAGTGCGTGGTCAATTCCCCTGTATTAATAACACACATAAATTAAAAGCGCGCTTCATCTTAAGACTCTCAAGTGCTTTTAAAGTGGCACTCTGTGACATTAGGCAGTGGGATGGATGTACTCCATTGTGTTTGGTGTTGAAGTCAAGGTAATAATATGTATGTGTAAATTATTTTTCTCTTGTCCACGTGGTGACGGGAGTAATGCGCTGAGCTAGAATTTTCTTACGTGAACGTCTCCAGTCGCAGCCTAAAAATCGTAACCTTTTGATTAGAGTGTGTGCACAACAGTTCATAGGGCAAGGTCAGGTTTTTAAAGCAGAAACTTCCCACATGTGCATAATGGCGTGCCAAGTAAAATGGCAATTCAAAAAAAAAAAAAAAAAAAAGATATGAACGCTAAAAAATGGACTGAGACATAAGTGTGTTGTGTTATCGAAATGAAAACCCTTTCATGGACTTTTTAAAAGCTGTTGGCATCTGAGATGTGAGTGTGCTGAGAATATGAAACTGTTGTTACCATGGTAATAAGACATCATCATTTCGAGAAACCTGAGAAGTTCGAATTACTCTGGATTGATTTTTTTTAAAAAGCATTCTCATCTGGATGAAACACTGTTATAGTCCCTTCCTGTTTCAGTTACTTAGTCTTGTAGGTTTTATTATTATTATTATTTAAATCTTCGCCTCATCCATGTTTGGCATCCTCTGTCGCTGGTTTGGTCATTGTTCCACACCATCCTTAATAACCCTCAGTATCCCTTGTGTCATGATTTTTTCCATGATGAACACCATGTGCTAGTGTTTCAGGTTCTGTCCTGTCTCCGTCAGTGTCGTCTCGCTGGTTTGCCACCCGAGTCCGTTCACCTGTTCTACCTGGTAATCCTTGATAGGTCTGACTGAACCTTCCACACTCTGGTATTTCACGGCTTCCATGTGTTTTGATTATGGATTATTATTGGACGTTTACAGTTTGTGTGATATCTGAATGGATTTTACCTACTCAATAAATGTAGATGTAGATGTAGATGTAGATGTAGATGATGCCTGCCAGGATTTTTACCCGTTCAGCTAAGCTTCTTGGATTTACTCAGATAAATGCATTGCTAAGGTATACTTGCATCCTGCCACATCATCTACACGTTGTATATGTAGATCAGGGGTTAAACGGTTGTCCGACTGATCGGAAGGTCATGCGTTCAAATCCCAGCACTGCCAAGCTGCCACTGCTGGGCCCTTGAGCAAGGTCCTTGACCCTCAACTGCTCAGTTGTATAAATGTGATAAATGTCAATTAGGTCTGGATAAGGGCGTCTGCCAAATGATGTAAATGTCATCTAATATTACTTCTTCTTTCT
Source organism: Chrysichthys thysi (assembly GCA_030068315.1). Classification (NCBI taxonomy): domain Eukaryota; kingdom Metazoa; phylum Chordata; class Actinopteri; order Siluriformes; family Claroteidae; genus Chrysichthys; species Chrysichthys thysi. Next base: position 4,891,084 of record JAQLOM010000011.1, on the reverse strand, counting down.
CCTAACTCTTTATCTGATTTTGTGCATAGATCATTCGAATGGTTTGGTTATCTATTACCCGTTTTTATTTTGAGGATTATTTTTTATGCATTACTCGTAGTTGGAACGCTTCCTCTTGCTTTGATTCAAATTCAGTGTTGTCTTCACTCTTGAATCATGTGCATGTCTGTTGTCACTTGTGCCGCCTATTTAATAAGCTTAGAGAACTTTAATACCAATGCTTCAGGTATTGTATTTGCACATGTAATCGTCCTTCCCGAAGTGACTTTCCAGCCGCGGCACTTCACACGGAGGGGGTTAAATGAATTTGTTTGGCATCTTTACTTTCGAAAACACTTCAAATTACATATTCATTAAGGCGAACACGCAACATGAATAAGATACATAATACTATTTTGCTCACATGAAAGACACAGTCCTCCGCAGTCCCTGTGAATAAAGCGGGTATTATGTTTGCATTTGTTTTTCCACATGCGAGACAAATCAGAGCCTTTGAGCAGTCTTAGCTGTTAAGCTTGTAACATTTCATATAGTGAGTAACCAGGCCAACCGCTGGGTTTTTATCTTACCTTTACGTCTTTGCCATCATACTAATGAGTGTGAACAGCCTTCCCATTGGATGAGACCCTGTTAATGCATGATTACTTAATTTACTTTCAATGCGGTCAAATCTAATTTGGGAGCATAATAATTACCTGGCAATCAGACTGTTAATGGACTGTGACGAGGTGTTGATTTAAACTGAAGAGAGCGCGGCAAGCCCTTCAGCTAGAGAATTTCTAAAGAGAATATAATGCGCCTGGAGAGTCTGGGGCTTAAACTTCACAGTAATTTGCATCTATTTGTCTAAGGAACATGAAGGATTACATGGTAGGTTATTTAGGGAGTCGAACACCTTTTATCATCAGCCTCATATGGATTCTTCAGTAGACTAAACGTCCTTGTATGGTTTAAACAGTCAAATTAGCACGCTGCGCAGTTATATTTTATGGAAGACTATCATACCTGAGGTTTGTTCTTGATGGATACAGATAGTCCCCAAGTTTAGGCTTGTACTTAAGAATGGCCTGCTGTAAAGCCTGATTTATTAAAACGTTTCAGTTAAATATAATGGCTGGTATTATCAAATGCATGCACTACATTGTGACGCTTCTGAAAACATCGCGTGGCTTCAGGAGCTCGTCGGCCCGAGGAAAGAAAACGCCATCCGCCATTTTAAGTTGCCTTTAACATTGTGTTGAGTGTTTCGCTTTGTTTTTGATTGAAAATGTTCACATATTTACCCTTGTAACCACGTCTCCAAAGCGTAATTCCGATCACAATTGGAAATAAAGTGGAAACATTTAAGTTATCCGAAAGAGCTGAAATGCTGTTGGTAACAGGAAGAGCATTAGGCTACAGTCAGTCGAACGATTTTAAAGGATAAAGTGAGAATAATGGAGCATGTGAAAAGCCCTGTCACAATGACAGCCGCTATTATTACTAAGCAATGCACTGGCTTAATTATTGAAATGGAAAGGCTGTTGATAATTTGGTTAGACCATCAAAATCAGCGTAATATGCCTAATAGCTTTTACTTATTTAAAAAAAAAAAAGGCGGGGGGGGCCTGAAAGGACCTATGTTCCAAAAGAGGCAGCAAGTGCACCAGGACATAAGGCATCGAAGGATAGGCTAATGTTATTGCTTGAGGGCAATGCACCCAGGGATTTCAAGCTCAATCCTTTGCTTGGGCATTGCTTCCTAAATCTAAGGGCACTTCGGTGCATCTTAAAGGCATCTCCTACTGCTATTTGGAAGGCAAATGTAAGGGGTTATCTTCGGAGATTGGTTCTTAAACCATTTTTCCCCTTATTGCTTGGCCAAGAAAATTCCTTTTAAGATTCTTCTTGTGCTTGACAATGTGAAGTGTAAAGGTCATATTTTACCTGCCAACACCACATTTCTACTGTACTTCAGCCAGTGGATCAAGAGGTCATAGCCTCCTTTAAGGCCTGTCCTTCATGGCAGACCTTGTCTCAAGCAGCCAGAGCTACCCAAGATGAAGCGACAGTGATGTGAATTCGAACATCTGTTATGCCATCAGAAATATTGCTGATTTTTGGGATGAAGTGAAGCAGTGAAATATGAACAGAGTGGGGAACATATTGTGCCTCCAGTTCACACGTGCTTTTGGGGGTTTGCAGTTGATGATATCACTGAAGCCAGGTAAGCTGTGGTTGATATTGGTAAAAAGCTGCAGATAGACATCAGTGAAAAGGATCATAGCAATAGAGTTACACAACTCCCATGCCAAAGATCTGAGCAATAAAGACCTTTAGAACTAGAGCAGTGGATGATGGCATTTGAGAAAGAAAACCGGGACCTGAAAACTCCAGAACTGAAAAGGTTTTTTGATGAAAGAGTTAGCCAAAGCTTTTTGTGTCAGTGGAAAAAGTTCCCAGTACAGAGAAGTTCACCAAGGTTTACCGTGCAGTTACCGAGGGCCTCAGCTGCTGCAAGGCCACATATGACGAGAAAAAGAAAAACTCTGGGCAAACCTCCATTGATCCTTACTTCAAGAAATTGATTCCTGTAATTGCCAACAGAATTAAACCCTGACACTCCAGCACCAGGCTCATCCTCTTCGACGCCAAGGTCATCATCTGCAACAGGAGCCATCTGTCCGTCATCTCCTCCTGCATCATCCAGTTAGTTAATGTTATCATAATGTTACCTCATGATTGCCCCTTCCGGCTCAAGACATCAATGGAACAAGAGTAATCTTTTTTGTTGTTTGTTGTTTTTGTATCTAAATTGATTGAAGAACCATTTATGTAATGTTCCTGACAGTATTATATATCTACACACAGAGATTTTTCTGTTTCCCTTCAGTACAGTACCATGCTGTATTCTTCTTCTTCTTCTTCTTCTTATTATTATTATTATTATATTATACACTAGGTAAACAATTAATCAAATGTTGCTAAATGAGAATCGTGTGTACCCGTTCTACAAATATCTACAAATTCGACTTAAAGTCAGACTTATGAAGGGATTTTGTTCATAACCTGGGGTCTGGCTGTAGTGGTTTAATGTTACTGACTGATTAAATTGGGGGTTTCATCTCAATGATATGAATTTGTACTGGCAGTAATATTCACTGCATAATAACTATCACAGTCACGGTAAATGGTAATGTTGGCACACGTGTATGGCCTCTGTGTAATGCAGGGGTGGACAAATCATTATGGACAATCAGATTGTATGTCTGGTCAGTATTTTTTTTTTTTGCCCAGTGTGCATGACTACCAAAGTGGTGGCTTTTTTCACCATGGATGGATGGATGGATGGATGAAATATAGTATAGGATAGCAAGTGGATATAGTCTTATATACACAAATCCTTTGCGTGATATGAAAGTGTCAGTGAGTTTTCACCCCAGGGAAGATGAATGATTAGTGTAATTAATGGTGCAAATGGTGTAAAACGGCAGTTACAGAACCATGAATGTGTGCATGGCGCAGAGTGGTTGTGATCATCAGAGTAACTCTGTATACAGTGCAATGATAGGATGAGAAGCATCAGTGTAGTAAGCAGAATGCAATCCAGTGCAAAATGATAACACATGTCCAATGAGTTTGTTCTTGAATAGGCTCTAATGCACAATAATGTCCTGGAACAGTGAAGATTTGTTCAACACCGCAATCACTTGTTGGTAAGAACGACCTCCTGTACCATGCCTTGCTACAGCGGAGCTGAATGAGTCTTTTATTAAAGGTGCTCTGCTGTTTGACCAATAGGGCGTGCAGGGGGTGTGATACATTGTCCAGGATGGATAATAGTTTTCTTAGACTCTTCCTTTTTTTCTTCTTTTTTTTACAACCAACTGAAAACTGTCCAGGGGGCATCCCAGCATCCAGCCAGCCTTCTTTATCAGGTTTTTGAGCTTTCTTATTTCTCCAGCTCTAATACAACCACCCATGTCTCCCAACCACTGTCCCACCTATACCCCAACACATATTGGCATGAAGAAGACATCACATGAAAAAAAATCTCCAACGTCTTGCTAAAAGCATTAAAGGACCTGTTCTATCAAGCTCTTATACAGTATATAATGATTACTCTACACCACATTTAGTGCTACGATGATGAATGGAAGTCATTAAACTGTGGTGCATTATTAAATATACAATAATTTCCTCATCCAGGAGCATTCACTGAAGTCATTGCATTTGCTTAGTGCTCTATGGTGCAGCTTAATGATGGAAGTGTAGCTCACTAGTTGTTCTTTAATCCCACCTGCTGATGGATAATGTTCATAACAGTTCTATGATATCTACATGCACCCAACGTGTCTACTGACCTAAACCTAATAAATGCTGATTCTAATACGGGTCATCTGACATCAAGAATGCTGTTGGCAATTTAAACACCATGTTTAACACCTGCCATAGACCGAGAGGTTGTGTTATGACGTTGGAATTGACTTCGTAGCTCCTGGAATGTCAGAGTGACATGGTAATGATAGGACATAGTCTGTGAAATGCTAAGCTCCATTATAGGAAATAGTAATAGTAATAATAATAACTGAATAACAAGAGAACTTCCAAAAATTGTTCTCTGGTATCTGCTGAACTCAACACTTGGTGGCAACATTGAGATGAAAACCTGCGGTATAACAGTGTTACAGAGGGAAGGTTCATTAGTGATTAACAGCCACTACAATGCTGTGTAAATTTACTCAGGCTCTGAGGGAACGTGAGAGAAATGTAACTATTTCTAAGATTTTTATGGCTACCTTTGCCAATACCATGGGACTGTTTTGACTGGGCTATGTATATATTTATTGTTATGTCTAAATTATCGTGAGATTGGTTTTGGTGTGTGTCATGTCATTATGCCCTTATGCCACTGCAATATACAGCTGACATAAACTTACATGGACATTTACTTACTCCAAAACTTCAATCAATTTCTCACATATCATAAATCTGTCATAACACGATCTGTTGGGTTTTTTTTTTTGGTTTTTTAATGAATTATGTCATTGCCCAGGCTTCTACTCTGATGTGCTTCTGCCGGTGTCATGTAGCCCATAGGTAGGGTGTTACCGTGTTTATGCGTTGATTATGTTCCTATAACAGCATGTTCCAGAGTGTATTTTTTATACCTTTATACCTTATTAGTTACAATTATGTGGATTATCCACCATACAGGTCCCTGTTACTATAGAAAGCATAAGTATTAGAACAAATGCATCCCCAGCACTCTGCGATGTACAGTAAATCCATATGATAAGAAGGCTAATGCCCTTTTTCCTGCATTTGAGTGAGATTTTGACTATCGAGATTCTGGGCAACCAAAGCAATGCACTAGGACATTGATGTGTTCTGATCGTGCTAATGAATTTATTATTTATTACTCATACAACATGCACAGTGATTACATTCAACTATTTTTAAGGCAAAAGATGTCACTTTTACCTTGACAACTATAAATATCTTTCCCCGTCATACAGATTTGCGTCACCGATTGGTTATTGACATTGTGGGTCATTTTTTTAAATCCATGCCCCTTTTGCACATTATAAAAACACCTGTCCAGTTGCTCAGGTCCCATTTTGCACCTCTTTCAGCACCCTTGTTGACATCTCCATCTCATTTGAGGCTGCACCTCACTCGTTCCCGTCCTTTTCATTTCCTCTTGCTTCACAGGTACACAAGGTGGCTGTGGAGAGCCTAGGCACCTCTCACTGGAAAGCTAATTTGTTTGTTTGCTTGTGCCAAGTGATATGATTCACAGTGCCTGCTAGCATTGCGTCCAGCCAGGACTGTTTACTCTGGGCTGCAGGGGCCCAAATGGGCCAAGCCCTCATCACCCACTCGTTTATTCTGCTGACAGATGGACAACGAGCTGATATACGGGGAGGCATGTTAGTGTGGGCTGAAGAGCCTAGCCTTAGGGCGTAGCCCACGGAGTATCCGTTTATACCTCGCAAAGGCAGTACACAGTTATGGGGTGTTGACTCTCAGTGCTTTTGACAGCCTTACCCTGGCTAATAAAGTGTCTTAGATCATTGGATTGAGTGGGCTGTATGAGAGGAAGGTAGGTCTCAGCATGCAGTGTTGGATGAAGACAGGGTAATGATAGCCCTAACTGGGATCAGGTTGGAGCCAATGAGGACACAGGCAGGAAATGAGAGATGTACAGAAAGCTGACACTGCAGGAGCAGCGTTCAGTGCACTGCAGAACGGGATGCAGAGATTTGACGGGAGGTAGTCAGTCAAATCCCCAGTACTGCCCAAGATACACCACCAGTTCACCTGTGGCTTTGATGGACTTCATGCACATTATGTACACTTTTGGTGAGCCTGTGCTCACTGTAGCCTTGGATTCCTGTTTTTGCCTGACAGGAGAGGAACCCGGTGTGGTCCTCTACTGTTGTTGCTCATCAGCCTGTAGGTTGTGTGTTGTGAGATGCTCTTCTGCTCGCCATGGATATTTGAATGGTTATTTCAATTAGCCTAACATTCCTATGTGCTTGAACCTGTCTGGCTGTTCGCCTCTAACTGCTCTTATCTCCACAGGGATGTTGGCCTTAAAGTCACACTTATTGCGCATGATTCTGTGTAAACGCTAGAGAATGATGTGTAATGAAAATCTCAGAACATCAGGAAAAAAGAAGGAGAAAAAAAAAAACCTGCAGCTCGTCTGGCATCAAAATGGCATAAATGAGCAGATGTATAATTGCACTGCTTCTGTAATGCTTTCTCACTTAATGAAGGTCTCCATGGTGTGTCTATATGCAGACACTTCACTGGTGATGTTTAAATGAGTTGCTGCCCCTGAAGACCACAGACGACGTGTATGCCTAGGAGTGGGCAGAGCATATGAAAGACATCTATCACACGCTCAGTCCTGACCCTAAGGGAGGGCCTGAACTGGCAACAGGGCCACCGCAGGTGTTTGATGAATAGGCTCTCTGTTAGTCTGCACTGCTCATCGCTCTCTCGGGCCTGTTAGCATTAGCATCGATCTCCTCTGACTGATTAAGAATGGGGACATGTTCAGTGTTAAGCGCACAGCGTTCCAGAGATAGATAGGACGGCCTCCCCTGGTCACCATCTACCCTGGCGTCTCTCTAACAAGAAAGAGTAACATTTTCAATTTTAACCAGGACTTCTTGTTACAGCTTTCGTTCTCCAAAGCTGTGGTTGTTCAGCTACAGAAAGGGTTTGTAAAATGTTTTGCCAGCTGAGCCTCTTTAAATAAAAAGCCTTAAGTACCCCCTGAGATTTTATGGAGGTTAAAGCTAAGTGAAGTCAACAACATTTGCAAGAGTGCTTAAAGCAGAACCAAAAATCCAAGGGGTGGACCTGGGTGTGAAACAACTCTAAAGTCTAAACTAGGGTTGCACCGATACCACTTTTTTCCAACCCGATACGAGTATTAGTATTTTTGTTTGTGTACTCGTTAGGGCTGCCACGATTAGTCGACTAGTCACGATTACGTCGACTATCAAAATCTTCGACAACTAATTTAATAGTCGATGCGTCGTTTGAAGGTTTGTAAGATCCTGAAAGACGCAGGATGAGTAGTAGAATTTAAGAATGTAATAACGGAGTGAAAAAGAAGAGGGCAGCAATGCGCCTACAAGGATGCTAGCTGCTGTTAAACGCCAAAGAAGAAGAAGAAGAAGGCTCAGTTTTCATAGCTACCTGGAATGGAGCTCGAAAGTCTGGGAGCATTTTGAGAAAAATAAAATAGAAGAATGTCCAATGCACAATCTGTAAAGTTTTCGGTCTGTTGCTACAATCTGCAAATTTCATTAAAAGTTTAATA
>JAQLOM010000011.1:4862207-4882986 GCA_030068315.1 Chrysichthys thysi | reverse complement strand
CGCGATTAGCATAAATACGCACGTACCTAAGTTAAGCACACAGCTCGGCTCCATGGTGTGTGAGTCACACTAACTTGACTACTGGTATCGGTATCGGTGCAACCCTAGTCTAAACCTAACCCTGTGGTACAACACTGTAAACACCCCTGAATCCAGCCTGAATCGCACTCCACCACCTGGACTTTTGTCTTGACTCCTCTCAAATAGGAGGAACTTGATCAGGTTGGTGTCCACCCAGCAGATGTTTTGAGTTGCACCAAGGGGTGCTTGTTTAATTTCCCCACTGTTTTAAGGTAATGCAAAATTGTCTGAGAGGATTCTCAAGGTTTTATGGACAAGTGTCGTTAGCATATGTCTTTTTAAGACACTATTGCAATGCTACTGCAGTGTCACCGTGAACTGTGCCCAAGGCTGTTGGCAGCTGCATCTCAGGGTTTGTCACTTTACTGTCGCATGACCAGACATTTCAGCAAAAATCTCATTCAAACATCTTCAGTGCACCCAATACTGCCTGACAGGACCACTCCCACGCAGCCTCCACATCCACCTAAATGTGCCATACTCCCCCACTTTCACTCGCTTACTGCTCTGCAGGGTGCACGTGCACACACACACACACACACACACACACACACAAAATAAATGCGCAGGAGGTGCACGCTGCACCTGGAGAAAACACAAGGCATACAAGCAGCCTCGCTCCAATCCACTCAGCTGCTCTGACATTAATTGAGACGATTTTTCTGTCAGTACGCCTGTAGATTATGTTTAATTGTGATTAATGGCAACTTAATGTTTTGATAGCTTTCATTTCATTAGACCAGTCAGGATATTTGACAATTTTTTTGTGTCTGTGTGTCTGTGTTTGTTTAATCTATAAAGCCTTTTAAGACTCTTTTTGTCACTTGTAATTACTTCGCTGCGTTTAAACCAGCCATTAGTGAGCTACAATGGATCTGCTGCGATGGATATAACCGAGATGAACACAATAATCAAAAACGGTGTGATAAATGTGGCCATTAGTATTTCTTTTTATTACAGAAAGAGGTTGCATTAAGTGCAAATCTTCTCTATAGTTTGGTGTGATTCAGGAAGCCGTTTGAAAACGGATCTGTTGCATACGTCGAACTTTCATGCTCCTAAATACATGATGCTTGTTTCATCTTCTTAATCCTGTTCAGGGTCGTGGGGGGAATCTGGAGCCAATCCCAGCTGACTTTGGGTGAGAGGCGGGGTACACCCTGGGCAGGTCACCAATCCACCGCAGGGCGACAAACAGAGACAGACAACCATTCACACTCACATTCACACGTACGGGCAATTTAAAGTCAACCTAATCCCTTCTGCATGTCTTTGGACTGTCGGAGGAAACCGGAGTACCCCGATGAAACCCACATGGACACGGGGAGCACATGCAAACTCCACACAGAAAGGCACCCAGGTCGACCCCTGGGACCTTCTTGCTGTGAGGCGACAGTGCTAACCACCACACCACCGTACCGCCCCTTGATATCTGTTTTTCAGAGTGTTTTCATTTATGTGTTTAAAGCTTCAGCCTGGAGATTTTAAGGTGTATTTGCGGTGTCTTTGGGACTGCACACCAGGGTGTATACGTTAGGGCTTGAATGATATATCAGTTTTCTGATAAAACCAGATGATGTCAAGCTTGGTGGCCTCAAGGGGCTGAATATTTATGCAAGGCACTGTACGCGCTGCCGGCTTTAGACTTAACTTTTTTACAGCTGAAACACAGAAAGGCCACTGATCAGGCTCATAGGGAGTAAGTTGTGTGTTGCCACATCAAGGGGAAACGGGGAGTAACATCTTGCACACAGCATACACACCGCTGTTTAAGAGGATTATACACTGTGGGATATGACCGCAGATGGCATTGCTATGCTGCGTTAAGATCCGATATGGGAGCTGCACGAGCAAAGGTTATCAAGGTTGTACAATAATTAGCAAGAACTACTCGCCATCAAGAAGGTGTTTATTGCTAATGAATTTGTTGATTAAGTTTGCCAAGGATAGAAATCAACACTGATTTTTTTTTTTTTTTTTTTTTTACTCGCTATGCTTTTTCTTTTATTTTTCCTTTAAGTCCAAAAGTCTGTTAAGTGTTTTGTGTCTTGAGTTCTGTGGAGTGACTGAAATCAAGGCCAGTTGATGTCAGAATTGTCAGCCACACATTCAAAGGCCGGGAATTTGAACAGCTGGGACTCCACAGTTCATGTAATAGGAAGAAGTATTTCTGTCACAGATGGTTGGGTTTGTTTCTGGCACCTGGATCTCAGTTTACACACACACACACACACTCTCTCTCTCTCTCTCTCTCTCTCTCTCTCTCTCTCTCTCTCTCTCTCTCTTCTTCTTGTACCACCCATGATGATTGATGAGACAACCTCGGCCACCTCGGCATCATGTGGGAAAGGCTTTGGCACACGCGCACCTGAGTGTTGTTTTTTTTGTTTGTTTGTTTCTCACACCAGTCAGCTCCTGCCAGTTTTAATGAATGATCAATACGATCACTGTCCACCCTTCAAGCCAACGGGAAATTGAATTCATCTAATCAGTCCTGCTTAGGCGCTGACGCTTGTTCATTTGTGAGTACTGTCATGTTCCTCGCCCCTTGAAACACTCCAGGATTGTTATCAGGCCGTTGGTTTGCACATGGGTGCCTGTTTATAGGCAGACCCATACATAAATACATGAACATGAACAACGCATTATTTTTATTCTTTACACACAACTGAGTGCTAATTGAGGCAGACACAAAGCTTTACGGTTGTTGTTGTTGTTTTTATGTCGAATTCAGCAGCTCCTGCTGATATGAGAACATCTGTGGAGGTATGGAGGTTAATTCATTTAATTACAACATTCATAGCAGACATCAAGGTATCCATTTTGCCATTTATGCAATTTAAACTGACACGTTTGTTGCCAGGTTTACTGCAGAATGCTCTAGTTTATTTCTCCACTTTCATTCAGAGGATCTCAAGTCACATAGTTAGAAGAAGAAATACTGTTAACACCTCACCAGGATGTGACTGATCCTTGCTAGAAAGTGTAATTCCTTTAATCAGCTAAGCATACGCTGCTGCCTTCCACTTTCATATTCAGAAGAACGGAGTTAACCTCATGCTCTCTCTTTGCTCCGGAGGAGTCTCCTGAGTGTCACCACGTAGCCTGCATTTGCCCTGAGCACGCCACTTCCTCTTTGGCCCCTTAATAGCAATGTGAGGTGCCGTAGTTGTAAGGCGAATTAAATCAAGCAGATATCTCAACCGCAGGCCATTAGTTCCGGAGAAGGCAGGCATCAAGTGTAATTATGCCAAAACTGCCATTATTAATGTGACCGCTTCGTCCCCGGAGGCCACTGCACCAATGTCTCAGTTGGAAAAGCAAAGGATGCCAGAGAGCAAAAATGATGTCTTTCCCGCTTTTACTTACCCCATTACGTTGTTGGTTTTCCTCACAAATGACACAGCACTTGAAAATGCAGGGGATAAAAATAAACGGCTCAACGGGGAGAGAGGGGAAAAAAACCCCATGATGATCTTCTCCGAGAGCCCAGGAGGTCATGAGAGATTAGTTGTTCTGAAATTTAATTCAGAAGTTCTGGAGGGGATTTGAATTAATTTCTGCTTACTCTAGTATTGAATAAAATGACAAAATAGACATTTTCTATTGTGTTTCATTTATTTATTTATTTTGTTTTGGGGAGCACTTTTTGTGAGAAAGCGCAGTGTACGGTAAGTATGGAATATAAATGGGATTTAGCGTTGGCCTGCTCTAAAACGATAAGTTGTGGACTTTCTGGAGCTGGTGGAAACGGAGATGATTGGTGCTTCGCTCCCCCTACGGGTTCTCCATCATGTTCTCTGCATGCTGTTTGAACTTTGGGCACCGAGTCAGTTGGCAGGCTGTGGAGAGAGAAGATGGCCAGCAGTAACGGCTGCCAGGCAACAGATGGTTAAACTCAGGGATGCCTCGCACAACGCCCCAGTTCACGCAGATACCATCGTTCCTTATCGTGATGAGCCACCCTCAGGCTGGCAGATTGATTAATACTAGCCTTTCATCTTGGAGAACCCTCATGAAGATAGCGTCGATGCTGTGGTGGGTGTCCCCGATCTGCTGACCTGACAATGGATGGCAACTCTTATAAATGACTACTATCGTAATTTTCCTGCCTTCATTACTCTTTGCGGTTATCACCGCTCCGGTGTCGTACAGTCTGTATTCCACGGCCATGCTGATTAATGAAATGTGACCGTAGCGCAAGCTATTATTCAATTCAGAGATTTGTATTCATGCACTCTTTGTAAAGTGTTATTCTTTCTATACTAACAGCTCCTAACATGGTGTTATTAATAAAAAAAAAAGCACAATCATAGACACAGTGGGATTTTCTGAAAGAGTTTATGAAAGGAGTCTGCAGTGTCAGAGCTTTGTCCCAGTCATAAGTCAAGCTGTAACGTTAGCTCTTTCCACCAAAGTCTGCTGTATGCACGTACGCCAAGGAACTCACCTGTTTCGTTGTCTTTCCATAACGTTAAATGTAAATCTACATGGGCGAAAGTAAGTCTGAAGCTAATGTCTTGATCATGAAGAAACCATTTTTAAAACATCAGTGAGAAAGTGCCGTGTTACAAGAAGATAACACACTTTCGGGTGTGCTGTAATCAGTATCAGGTAATCAAATCGGTCGTCGTGATGGCTCAAAATGCATTTCGCGTCTCCATTTAGCATGTACAGACACTACCCTATTTACGAACATTCGGACATACGGACAGACTGTGGCGTAAGTTAAAAAATCATGTTCGCGATACTTCCGCAGGTCCGAATTTTGAGTCACGCGCCTTCTGCATAGTACAAGGTTTTGCCCTAACCACACGTTGCATAACAATGATAATATTATTAAACATAATATTATTAATAATAATTATGCAAATGATATTAAAAATGATAATAATAAAGATGGTAAAATGGCAAAATAACGACTCAGGAAAAATGCAATATACGAACAGCCTTCCAGAACATAACTTGTTTGTAAATTGGGGAGCGTCTGTAGTCATTTCTTCCTTACTTCTTTTACTGCTTTCTTCTAAAGCTTCGCTACACTGGTTTGTCTTGCCTTGGCACCCTACAGAGCCCCTACAGCTGTTTCATAAGGCTAAATGAATCTGAAAGAATGCAGGAATTATTCAGGTCATATTACATCACTGCACAGTTGTGAGTGTCTGTGAGATGGTGTGTGAGGTACAGGGCAGAGAGTGCTTCCCTCCAGGTGTGTTACGCTGCCCTGTAGTGCAGCACAAGCACGGGTCTGGGCAGCCTTTACCCTCCTGGTTGGTAGTTGTACGATTAGGGAAAGCTGGCTGCTGAGCGGGAATTAGCCAGTGAGTAAATCTGTAAGAAAACAAAAATCGAAATCCTGTTCATCCACTATTCCCTCTACCGACCAGGTAATATTCAAAGCCACGCAAGAGATGTCACCCGGTCTCAAGGTTATCCCTTGTACATCTCTGGCACTTGATGTGAAAAGCAACGATGATCGATAAGACTTGTGTAGACGTCTCCACTCTCTCGAACCTGGGGGTAATTCTCGATGAGTGGACCTTCACGTTCATTTTAACTTTGCGGCAAACCGAAGCCGTTAGCCGCTCCTGACAGGCAGGATTTACACGCCGTGGTCGCGTTGGGTGCGAAAAGGACTCGCCTCTCCCCTCTCATGTGCACCACTCCTCAATCAGCCTTGGCTCGCTAGCGATGGTCCGCTCCCTCTTTTCCTCTCTGTGGCTGAGTAATGGCCCGCTTCTCCCCTCCTGTCACCATGAAAGGTGGCACTGCCTCCGTTCTGTTCTGTCTTTTTTTGTTTTTGTTTTTTTTTCTGAGCACACCCTTTCAACCGGCGAGGCAATCCCAACTGAGATCTCTATCCTGGTTGATTTATCTGATGCATGGGGTTGCACAGAGTCAACCTCTTTTTCTCTGTTCTACTCTGTCTCTCTTTCTTACATTTTTCGGACAGAACTGCATTGTTTGTATCACTACGAGTCCGTGTCTGGTTGCATTTTTAGCACCCTGCTCTCAATAACACGCATAGTTCTTTGGGATTAGGACAAGCCATTGCTAATATAACTAATCTCCTTCACAGACGAATTGAGACAAGTGGTTACAAACAAACAAACAAACAAATAAATAAATAAATAGACACCAAGCAAACAAACAAACAAGCCTTCTTGTTATCAGATCTGGTGTGCCTTATTCTTTCCTAATTGAGAACCAAGCGATGATGTCTTGGTCACAGGGAGGGCGGCTGCATCTGGACCTTGTGAATGTTTTCGATTCGATCCCCTCCAAAATCCCTGGAGACTGATTTCAGCCTTCGCCGTTCCGCTAATTCTGGATGCACTACTCTGCAGTCTCAGTGTCTTTACAGACGCTATGGTGAGTCAACATTAGCTCTGATTTGTTGGCTCGGGTGTTCGCAGCCCTTGCATCTGATACTTTTTTCTTTTGGCTTGTCTCTATGTCTGCCTGTGTGCTTATGCGCTGTGTTGCCTGCCTCCTCCACCTCCCTCCCCTTTCCCTCTCTTTCTCTGTCTCTCTCACAGACGCACTACGCTGCTCTCTTTCCCCTTTTCTTGCTCGCTCATGCCGTGATAGTCATTGCCTATGGTTTTAGAAAGAGGACTCTGTGTCCTGGTCGGGCACGTTCAAGGAGAGCATCCAACAGTCTGCCTTTCTGTGCTCTCTGCTCACAGGCATGGCTATCCAGGCATTATATCCATCAAGGATTCCAGCTGGAGGAAAGGAGGATGCGTTATCTGGCAGTTTTTGATTCTAATTAGGCTGTAAAAAGCTGTACATCATCAGCAAGCAGTTTTCCGACAATCTTTCCTCGCCTCTCCTCTGGGGATCATCAGTGTCCTAGGGCGTGCGGCCGTTTCTAGGAGAGGAGAGGAGAGAGAGCAAAGAACAGGAAGGAGAGAGGCGAGGGGGATGGAAAGCAGTGCTAATCAATACAGAGTGCGCGTCAGCGGCTGAGAGAGAAGAGACGAAGCGAGAGAGAGAGAGAGAGAGAGAGAGAGAGAGAGTCTCGGCTGCTTGCGGTGAACGCTCCATCGCTTGTCTCGGCGCTCGCTCTCCTGCTACGGCTCAGGCTCTGGAAGGTGAGCGCTTCAAGGAGGAGTGTTATTTCAGCTACCGGCGCATTCTAGGACTCATGGGGAGCTTGCAATTATTTATTTATTTACTGATTTTTCCCACTGCCGCGCTGCAGCAGATTTCTCTCTCTCCCTCTGCCGCTTTTTCTCTCCATCAGAGTTCGCCTTCCCGCTGCCCTTCTTTGTCATCCACTATCTTTTTTCTTCTTCCTTAGCTTTCGTTGCTTTTCTTTTCTTTTCTTTTCTTTTCTTTTCTTTTCTTTTCTTTTTATCCGGGCATCTTTTTAGAATAATCCATTTTTTCCTCCTGGGATGTTTCTTATCACTTCCTCCGCAGTGGAGGGGCCGCCCTCTGAGGGAGAGTGGTCTTAACAGAGCGTAAGCTCTACCTGAGGCTGGAAGAGAGAGAACAGGGCGAGAGAGAGAGAGAGAGAGAGAATCACCTGGAGCACTTTTTCTTTGCTCAGTTAAGCCGATTTTAACGTTCTGATGCATTAATTAGTGGCTGTTGTAGTTTGCATGAGAAAGCCTGTGAGAATTGCCTTTACAGATGTTTATGATTCTGGCAAGATTGCGTCGTTTTGTTTGATTGCAGGCAAACTACTCTGATTTTTCTGTCTTTTTATAAATTGGGAGTTGAAGCAAGAAAAAATTGGTCCCGAAGGACAGCAGGAAATTTGTTTCCCACTGGATTTTGAGGGGAGACTTAAAAGAGAGACTGAGGAGCTTGTTTTTACAGTGATTTTTTTTTTTGTTTGTTTCTTTGGCTCTTTGGAAACCTACTGCAAAAACCTTGAAGGGTTTTGTTGTGTTTTTTTTTTTTTTTGGGGGTCTCCATCACACCGTTTTTGCTGAGCTGTTTACCTGTCCTGTGGATAATGGCCGACACGGGCTTCCCTCTCTGAGATGTCTCCTGTGCAGCATCTGGGACAGATGGGAGGTGGCAGGGCCTGGTGTGGTTCTTCCTGCCCTAAGTTGGAGGTGCTGCTGCTTGGCTGGGAGTGTGGGGGAACAGGCTTGATGGGCATAGGCACCTGGTGGAGGTTGGCATTATCGCTGGTCCTGCTAGTCTCCTTGCCAGACAGAACAGCCAACGCTCGCGTGTCTTCCAGTCTGAGCACCACACATCACGTCCACCACTTCCACAACAAGCATGGGACTGTACCCATCGCCATCAACAGGATGCCCTTCCTCACAAGAGGGGGCCACGGTAAGTCCTCATCCCATGTCCTGTCCACACCATCTTACCCATCTCAGTGTTCTACACCACTGATATGATGCGAGCAGTTTTATTAGGGTCGAGATATTTCTGCTGAGATCACTTCTTACACTGACATTTGTAACCCTGATTGGCATCATGGTGTTATGTAGCACTCCATGCACTCCGCACACATGCTTTGATCCTTGCCTCTATGCCATTCTTTAGAGATCACATTGGGAGGGGTCTCAGGCACTCTCTTTGCTGTGCTGCAGATCTACTAGAGAGACAGATATGAAGAGGAGGGTACAAGTCATATGCTATCCACAGTGTCTTAAAACCTACAGGCTGAAAATAACTATCCCTGCAAGTACTTTCACACTGTACGTCAGTCTATGCTCACAATCTGATCGGAAGTGTTGACAGGCTTTCTCCAAATGCAGCTCTATCATTTGCTGCATGAGCAGCATCTGCTTTCATCATGGTGTATGTATGGTATGGTTTGTCTGGGCAAACCTTTTTCTCAACATGTGGTATTAGTGAGAGTGCGTGCACCCAGCTAGTTATGTAAGAGCACCTCATTTGGAGGTTTCAGTTTCTACAGTTACAGTATTTCCAATTTGTTGGTCACGAGGAGGTCTGACAGCATCTGGATCTTGTGAATGTTGCTTGCTCGGCATTCCCTGCAAAAGATTGAATGATCTCCAAATCATTCTTTTGAGATTTCCCAAAGCCTTTGAGAGACTGATTGTTCACCCTTGTTACCACAATTACCCTTTCTAGCTGCTTGTCAAAAGACTACAGAAATATGTATATTAACTGTCTGTGAACACGATGCAAGATGCCATTTACTTGTCAGCATTTCCAAAAGCTATTAGCCTGTTGAATAAACAATAATTACAAAATAGAGGCATCCCACACCCACAGCAGTAAACACTGCGGCCTTGCCACTTTTTAATCAAGTTTCCATTCAGGGTATTTTCTGTGGAAACCTCTAAGACGGCAGCTAAGTGTCAATCTTGATTCTTTAATCTCGCTAAGAAATAATCGCTACAAGAAATTATACTAAATATAAACATGAAAACAAATATGAATTCTAGATCTAATTGATTGGTAGGTTAAGGGTTCAAATCCATGACCTGGAAAGCTTTTCTGGAGATCTAAAAGATCCCAAAAAAGGAATTTCACTGCATATACTATACACGTGTATGTATAATCACAATAAAGACTGGGAGGATAAACCCAGTTTCCCAAGAGCATCTCATCACAAATGTTCATTGCAAAAGATAGAGAGGCGAGTGATTATGATTTCTCTCTCTCTCTCTCTCTCTCTCTCTCTCTCTCTATCTATCTACTAGTGTAGATTGTAGCTTTTTTTTTTTTTAATCACGTGTTTTCTACAGTGAAAACATCCAAATGGCACAGCAGAATTCCTGATGGGAATGGGAATCTAGACGATGGATATTAACTAGGGCTTTCAGCACTCACAGGGCCTTATTTGGTCAACAGCTTTTGATTAAACTTGCTAAATAAATATTTAAAGAACAGCTTTTATCTCTGAGGGCACAAGAGCGCAAGCCCTCAAATAAACGCCCTTTAGCGAGATGGGGTCAGCCAAAGTTTTGATGCGATGCTGTTAACCATTCAGAGCTTTAGAGAAAGAGGAAGGACGTTATATAGTAGCACTGAAGGTGTCTCTTCCCATGGACAGCTCTCCGTTGTATAGTTGCAAATGTGCATATTGAAAGCTGCATTTGAACCCTGGCTAAGGCTCCACTTTAACCAACGAGTCTAATTTGGCACAGTAGGCTATCAGGCTGTCAAGACCACATCTTTCAGTCTCCTTTTTTATTGGATTTGCAATTGTCACTCTCGCAATCTATATCCATCTCGACATTAATCTCGTCTAGACTAGCCATTTATCTGCTGCAGAATTTCAAGTGTCCTTACCGCACAAAAGCAGGCCCCAGTTTAATATCTACGTTATAATAAAAAGCCGTACTACTGTTCCTGACTTACAGGATCTCACAGGGTCCCAACCTCAGTGCATTAAAGCCTGCTAATGTTCTGGCTCGGTTACACAACTAACAGATTCATCCGCTAGTTGATACACTGGAGCCTTTCAATTTGACTTGTTCATTTAATTATGTCGTAATGTAGGTTGTCCCCAGCTGCAGATAGCAGCTAATAATCCCTGCTATTTTTAAAAACCACCCTGAAATTATTTTGTTTGTCCATTTGGACCATTTTGGAATGAAATCCTTTTTAGCATGCATGAAATTAATGTTTGTTTAATCCAGGCAAATTATGGGATGTCTGATCACCAACTGCGTCAGCCCTAATATAAGAGGAGCAGCCTCCAAAATATTCACCCTTATTGACCAATTTGCCAAATTTAACCGGTCTGCACCCTCCATACAAGCATTTTCAACAAGTGGCAGGAAATTGATGGAATTGATATGTAGATTAGAGGTGTCCTGGTGGTCTGGGAGCTCTGAAGGAGTCTGAGCGATGAAGGAATGGGATTTGATTTTGAGGGGAGGGAATGTGTGTCAGATCTAGTGTCAATCAAAGTTTTGACATTTACATCATGAGACAAATGTCTCATCAATCATGGCTTTCATAGAGACTTTCCGTCTGACAGACACAGGCTACGCAGTCGGCCTGAAGATCATGTCTTGTGTCTTGTTTATGTATGTAGTAAAGATTTGCAAGAATCTTTTAAGGCAAGTTGAAAAACTGCTATGAAATAAGACCTGGGTATCTATTACATATCATACAGTTTAAGTGTTAACTATTAAAGGAGTGGAGTCACCTCCTGAGTTATGGGTGAGCTTTAAGGGAATGAGCATAAAAGTTCATTCATTCAGTCATCCGTCTTCTGTAACGGCTTTATTCTGGTCAAGGTCACAGTGGATTCAAAGCTGGACATGAGGCAGGGAAAATCACCTATGTCAAAATACAAACACAGTCATTCATTCAGGTCTTCTACTCAAAAGCTGAGGAAATATCTAGATTTATTATTTTCTCTTTTTTAAAAAAAAAAGAAAAAAAGAAAAAAGCATATGCTGCAAAATGATGCAAATATTTCAAACTGATGCAAACAGACTGCCATCTGTTAATACGTGGTCATTTTTAATTTGCTGTCAGTATCCAAAAAACACACGTTTCTGCCTTTGACGGATATGAAGCCGAGCACACGTAAAATCTTCTTTCTTTTTTTTTTCTTTGTCATCCAGCACCACTGTAAAAATCACACTTTCAACACGAAAGAAATGGATAGCTGTCGACATGTGTATAATGGTGTATAATGGATATAAAAACACACGAGCTGATGAAAATACCATTAAATGCAATTTCATATAGTGTATATATACAGTTAAAAGCTGGAACTGTTCCTACATTAGCAGGAAGAAGTTTCCTTGGCATACCAATGAAAGGGTCGCTATCCTTGCTAGACACAACCGGAAGTGGCTTTTATTCTATTCAGGGAAATCTTCACCAAATCTTAATTGTATTTGTGCTAATAATTTTAACTGGAGGAGGTTTGCTACATGAGAAAATGTTTGAAATAAGATTGCATTTATAAAGTATTATAAAAATAAAAACAACGCAGTGTGGGTATAGTTGTGCTTCAACTATCACTAGTATTAGCATTATTAAATAGTATTATTGAGTTCATTCTTGAGAAAGGTGGCAATAATTTTGTTGTTTTGTTACTATATTTTAACTAGAATAAGTTTGTTGGTATATGAAAATACCGGTACAGTATTTTCTTCAAAACGTCTTTTTTTTTTTATTTTTTTTTTTTTACTTGCATCGTTACAGACTTCACAGCATTCTAAATAAATGCTATATTTCAAGCTACAGGTGTCTAAGGCAGTGGACATGTTACATAAATGCCAGAAAAGGTTTGCTGCTCATAGGTTGGCCTTTGTTGAATTCATTTGTAGCCGACATATCATAGGAGTTCACCCAACCTGAGGAATCAGTGGGGGCTCGTTCAGAGACAATCAATGTACAATACATCAGACATTCAAGAAATCTTCATCGTCTTATTCTATGTCCTTATCCATTTTAAATATGGTTGACGTACTAAATACCTCTTCTTGAATGACCAGTGCATTAAAAATTTTTCATATTCTACATAGAAGCGCTGACGTTTTATTGATTTGCCTTTCTAGACCTTTCATGGTCATGGGACTGTGGGCTCACAGTCCCACTTAGCCACGTGCAGTTATGATTGCTCCTAGTGGTAAGAGATGAGCACAAGTGCTAACACTAGCTCATGGGGGCAAGAGTCATGCTGCCCCATGCTGAATACTCTGTTCATGAGTTGGGAAGGGGCAGTAGACCAGACAATTAATGATATTACCTTTTCTGTATTTATCTCACACACTATGGCGGTGGTGACAGGAACCCCACCTTCTGCATCAAACACAGCTGCATTTCTTATTTCAAAAAGGTAGCAAAATGAACACGTCATTTTATTCCATAGTTATCTTACAATCTTAATTTCCTGATTGGATTAACATTAAGCTAAACTGTTATTTAGCCAGCTAGTTTGTTAGCTGAGCCCGCTTTAATAATCACAGTTCTGCTCAAAACAGCTGAAAAATATAAGTAGCCCTGCAGTAGTTTACACTGCACTTGACATTTGTTGAACGATCTCCTCCTTGCTCTTTGACCTGTGCACTGTTTTGTCCATTAATAATCCAGTAACCCTGAATCTCTATGCTCTGTACTCTGACTTCCTTCACCATGGCTCTGGCTTTTTGTTCTCCTGTGACCGTTGAGAGCAGCTTTTCAGGCAGGTTGCACTCATCCTGACCTTCTGACCTGCAGATCCATCCATGTTCTGCTGACTTTTCACAGCAATCTCTGAGCATCCACCTGCAACGGCAAGCATCATATCTCTCTCTCTTTCTGCCTTCTCTCTCGCGCTCTCTCTCGCGCGCACGCAATGTGTCAGGATTTTGTTTGCTGGTGGAGTGTGTACCCCCCCCCCCCACTAATACCCATTGGTCCATGTTCTGATGCAGGTGAGATGTTTGACAAGCAGCGGGTCCTGTCTGTTCGCCTGTGCATGCTGATTTGCATTTTTCCAGCCATCGCCATACAAAGCAGATGCGCAGCCTCTTTTATTCACTGTCCTCATCACGCACTAGTCCTTTCCAAGCCTTGAAGGACACGCCATGATCTATACTGGGCATTGAGCCACGCTCTCCCTTAATGCCAGGCTCCATGGCCATGATGGATGAAGGCTACATTGGCGCAGCGGGATCCACCCATGTTGCTGAGTAGTGAGCACGCTATAGATTAGACATTATCTGTGCCGGCTCACGCCAGTGAAAGGCGCATCCCATTAGTGCTGCCAAGCCGGGCTCGGTGTGTCCACTGCTCAGGGGGTGGCAGAAGAAAGAAACAGGAGTAATTGATCAGCGAGAGAAAATGGTGCGTTATGTCTGACTGCTTCATTGTTTGCCCACAGAGACTTGAATACGGAGCTGTAACGAGGGGGCACTTAACCATGACCTTTCTATTCTCTGAACTCTACTGCCGGGCCTGCAAGCGTTTTCTACAATATAGATCCTTTAAGAAAGAAATAACTGGAGTTAAGACTGTCGCTGTGAAGTGGCATGTGACCTCCAGGAGCGAGAAAGAACCAATGAATACAATTTAATCCAGAACAATCGAGGAATCCTGTTAGCACCAAACTCCTGAGCCAAATATCGAATTGTTTTCTGTTTGACCCTGGGGTGGAGGGCTTGTCCGTAGTACCAAAGAATCAGTGATATTGCTTGTTGGAGCTACGATTACCATTTTGCGACCTCAGTATTACAAGGTTCTAGCTGGGACTCAAAAATGAGTCAACTGTGTAAGCTGCATCACTCTTCATCACATCGTGATTGCCCTGTGGTGGTGTTTCCCAAACATTTTAGGCAAACGACCCCATCGTGGGCATTATGAATTTTTTTTTGCAACCCTAAGCCTTGTCGATTTTTTTAAAATACTGTCGTGTAACTTAGGACTTGTAAACCCGTATGCAGTAAATGTTTTGGTATATTTCCACGTTTGTTTTCGTGACTTCTGTTCTTCCTCGGCGTGAGCGCCACTCGATGTCGGTGGACAGCAAAATTTGCTTTGTTTTGTTTCTGTTTTTAGCGCAGTGAACTCTTGCTCTAGTACAGTGAGTCAAGAAAACAGAAACAGCATGTACGCTGTTTATTTAAAATCGACTCCCAATAACATTTTAAAGCGCATCCTGTTTTGTCGTGAGAGTGAGTAATATTCAGAATATTTCTTTGTAACATAAATGAATGAGACAGAAGTGGAATTCTTATTATTGTCTATAATAAGATTCCAGTAAAGTAGATATATGATTATACAATTAAACCTGTTTGCAGACTTGTTTACTAGCGTAAAGCTGGACATACTCTCACTTTTGAGCATTTATTTCTAGGAAGAACAGAATGATTTCCCAGTCGATTGAGAGCGTTTACAGCTTGAAATGTGCAAAAGCGTATCAGACAGACCGAATGATATTATATTTGATGTACAAGTATCTCGTGAGATGTATCAGATAAATCCACCCAAGGTCAAGAGATTGTCTCTTGCTAAGATGTCTTCAGCACAGCAGAAAGCTACAACTGGAGCTACCGTCAGGTAACATAAGCATGATATCTATACTCTTATGGATGAAAGTCACGTTTCCGTGTTATAAATGCATTCTGATGGGCTTTTATAGGAAAGCTAAAGATTAAAAGTGAAATATCTTGTTTTTAGAAACAGCTTCACACATGTTGTCGTTATGTGTGTGAACGTACGTGATATATGGAGAAAATGAAGACTTATTGTTTCTAATTTGGTGTAACGTAGTAAACTTTAACTATTTATCCAATTCATTAGTAATTTGATGAGATTAGGAGATCATAAGAAACAGCCACGTAGATCCCTATTAAACCAAATAGTACTTGATCTGTCCGTTTCGCGGCCGCTCTTAGGATTGTGATCATACAAATGTGAAGCAGCTCCTTAATATGAAGGAGTTTTTGCTGAAATAATCTGGAAACAGCTCCTCACCAAGGCCGAACCTTGTGCTACTAAAGTCACAATTTTTTGTTTGTTTGTTTGTTTGTTTCTTATTCCTGCTAACCTCTTTAAGAGAAGGCACCAAAATAGCATTGGCAGGATCAGCATTTCATCTCCTACCTCTACTCCCACGGTATCCAGTCCTAGATTATATCTAGGAGGCAATTTCAAGGTGTGTGCTGTAAGCACCGGGTAGGAAGGGCTCCTAAATGGTCATTATGTGTACAGCATCAGGAGCACGCTGCAGCCGCACGTGCAGGCGTAAACTTGTCGACGCGCCCTGCGAGCCTCCTCACTGATTACCCTCTGGGATGTTGGCTCTGAATGCGACACGGACCAGAGAGAGGGAACCCAGGCATGTTCATCGTTTAGGATTACACCCGGAGGTCCCGGTAAAGCCGAAAATCAGTGCTGGGAGGCGAGAGGGGTGAAATCGCACTCGTGGAGCGTGCACGTCTCTTTATACACGTGCAGTGAGATCAAGATCAACCATGGCCAAGCTTTCCAGATTGAGCAGCGAGTGGACGCTGTTTTGTAATGCTACAAGACTACATCGTTGTTTTGGTTTGTTTGTTTGTTTGTTTGTATCCTAGCCCCAAACCTGCAATGAATTGCATAATTATTCATTTTTACCACTAATAATTATTCACTTTTAGGACCCAATAATATGATTCACCATTTTCTCCTCGTCATCCTCCAGCTCAAATGGCTTTCTCTAATTAGATTTAGTTACTTGTACAGGACCAAAGGAGCAATTCTTGAAATAATTAGAATTTGCCAACGCATATTTGTGATATTTTGTTGCAGCATGTTGTTTTAATCAGTTTCGGGAAATTAACAAGCTACTTTTCATGAGGAGCGTGGCGTAATAAAAGATGCAAGTGGTATGGCTTTTAATTGGGCCTGGTGTGTAATGATAGCAGGGTCTTAAAAACATCCGGCTAATGTGATTCTTTTCAAGGCTGTTAGCCTACAAAGGCCACAGTGAACAATTTGACTCATTTCGTTTTAGCAAACATTTTATTGTTTTAGATATTGAGCCTAAACGTCCTTTTTATATCTCACAGCTTCAAAATGGCAGTCAATAGTCCCTTTATTATTTTTTTTTAACAACTAGGTCAATGAGAGACAAATTGCATTTAAAAAAAAAAGGCAGCTAAATGCGGGGAAAATAGTGTTTTGCATACTGTTAATACTCGGATTTCGCTCATGTACAGGGAAATCTCAGCGCTCGGAAGGATTTGTCTCACTCATTCATGCGGGCATTCATTTTTTTCTCACTCATTCACTTGCTCTCTCACGCACTCATTCACTCTCTCATTCCCATGTCATTGATTCACCCAGTCATTCATTCTTTCTCTCAGTCCCACATTCACTCGTGAACAATTTTACTCACACTCTCACTCACTCACTCACTCATTTATTCTCATTCACTAATTCTCTCTCTTATATCCTTGCCATTTCTTCACTTTGCTCATTCACTCAGTCACACCTTCACTCCCGCTCAGTCTCTCCCACTAACTCACTCATTCACTCACTTACTCACTCTCTTATTCACTCCATCATTTACTCACTCACTCACTCACTCGATGTATTCACTCGATCGTTTATTCACGCCTTTGCTCACTCATGCGTACACTCACTCACTGATTCATTTAGCCATTTATTCCCTCACTCACTCATTCCTTTACTCACTCAGTCAGTCTCCGATTCATTCATTCATTTACTCACTCATTTACGCTCTCACACTTTCACTCATGGGTACACTCACTCACTGATTCATTTAGCTTTTTACTCACTCACTCACTGACTCACTCACTCACTCACTCATTTATTCTCACTCACTTACTAATTCACTCTCTTATATCCATATCATTTCTTCACTTCGCTCATTCACTCAGTCGCACCTTTACTCCCACTCAGTCTCTCTCACTATCTCACTCACTCACTCACTCACTCACTCACTCACTCACTCTCTTATTCACAACATCATTTACGCACTCTTTTATGCCCTCACACACTCACACATTCGCTCTCACTCGATGTATTCACTCGATCATTTACTTACTCCTTTGCTCACTCATGGGTACACTCACTCACTGATTCATTCAGTGATTCATTTGATTCATTCACTCACTCCCTCATTCACTCATTTATCCTCACTCACTTACTAATTCACTCTCTTATATCCTTATCATTTCTTCACTTCTCTCATTCACTCACTCGCGCCTTCACTCCCACTCAGTCTCTCCCACTATCTCACTCAGTCATTCTCTTATTCACTCCATCACTTACTCACTCACTCCTTTGCTCACTCAGTCAGTGACTGATTCATTCATTCACTCACTCATTTATGCTCTCACACATTCACTCTCACTCGATGTATTCACTCGATCATTTACTCACTCCTTTGATACACTCACTCACTGATTCATTTGGCCATTCACTCACTCACTCACTCACTCACTCACTATTCATTTACACCACTGAGTCATTAAGTGAGTCTTTGTGCATCGGGGCATTGCTAAGGCAGATCTCGCGTACCAACATGAAGTTGTGTAAATTCTTGATTTTTGATTGAGGCATCGCTACGTAGGAAAATGTCTGAGTGGGTTTTTTTGAGTTCCGAATGTTTTCCTCAATGATGGTTGTTTTTGCTCTATTTTGAGTGTACAGAGTAAAATGTGTTGGTAGACTGGGAGTAAAATTACAAAAAAAGAAAAAATCTCTTCAAAGTGAGCAACTTTTACTCCGGCACATTTCCTGTTGCTGTGTGGGCGCCACACACCATTTCTTTTAGGCTTTGCTTCTGACCAAAAACTAATTCCCTTCATTTACCATGACACGGGGAGAGAGAAAACGGCTGCATGGTGTTGGCTGCTGAGGTGGGAGATAAGACTGCTAGATTCGAAACAGTTGACAGTGGCCCTACACCAGGCTCGGCGGAAATTATTAAACGAACGAATAACATAGCACTGTTTCAACCGCATGGTTTACCATACATAAACACCCTTTGAATTACAAAGCCATGTGTAACAGGGGTGTGCAGTCCAGATGTGGCCCCAGCTCCGTGTTTCAGCGCATCAAACGAAACACTCGAAAAACACCGCAGCAGAATGTTGGAAGAAAAGAATAACAAATCTAGCTATCCAAACAGGAACCACGTGTGAACCTTAAGTAGCAGATCCTCCGTTGCATAATTTACATGCATTTATGTGAATGATTTAGTTGCAGGCAGCTCATTTGGGAAAAACAAAGATTTTTACAGACTTTCCAGATGAATTGTAATGAAGTGACGACACGGACCGCTTCAAAATAATGAAAATTAGAAAACAAGTCGACAGAGAAATACAGCATGTTTAAAGCCAAATAGACAAAGACCTGTGTGTCCATCCAATACAGTATATTCAGCTTAAAACACTGGGCTCTTGTCTGCTCGGAGGCTGCGGGGTTAGTCAGAAGTGACAGCATGAAGCGCCACGACGTAACAAAACATATCCCCTTCTTACGTCCAGCCCTGAACAGACCCCTAAGGATTAAACACTAAAGATAAGCGCGTGTGACCACTGACCCGTGTCGGTAGCTTCTCCAGGCCTTTGTAAATAAGGAATTTGATCAAGCTATACCTTTGCAAAATCTTGAAAGAGAAATATCCAACAGCTTCCCTCATTCTAATTGTTTCCTCAAATAATTTCAGCGCAGGGAATATTTTGAACATCATCCATATTTGCTTTAAATCCCTGACATTGTCTGCCCTTTTTTTTTCTGCTCCTAAAAAGCCATGAATAAAAAGGAATTTAATATTTATCGACTTCATTCTTTTTTAAATATACTTTCAAAAATATTGCTTTAACCTTCAGGAGATATGTGACAGTACAGAAGAGCACTTGAAAGCTGAATTTAGTAGTGTCGGATAATCACTGGAGAACGACGAGGTGTGTGTGTGTGTGTGTGTGCATGTGTGTGGACAGTGCTAGGCATCAGAAGCAACAGTGGGAGAAGTGTGCGTCCCCCGTCTTAGTGTTTAGGTCTGATTTACGCAATCCACCTACTCACGTCTCCTAGGACAGAGTAAAGAACAGCCCAGCACGCAGTCCTTCCTCCCTCATAGCTGAAAAACATGCGCACGCAGACGCACTGTTATCAGGACACAAATGTGGACCGTCGGACATCTCCAGCCCTAACATCCACTACCATTGTATGGTTTCTGGTTCCCCTGCAGGGTGTTAGCTGCGAAAGTGCTACCGTGCCACATCCTTTATTGAATAATTGCAGACAGCCGAAGCCGAAGGTTTCCCTTTTGATTTTCTTTTTTTTTCCCATAAACAACCTAGTTATGTTTGCGAAAGTGTTCCTCGTTTATTTTTAAACAACATTTGGCAGGACGCGGGATTTGAGCTTTACAAGAACCGGGTACAGCTCATTTTGCTATTTAGAGAGATAATAAAATTATTCTTGGCAATCTCTCCAAGGATTACACAATTTCACAGATAAACGAGTGCACAGCGAGCACAAGCAGCAGTGATAATACTGGTGGCATTAGTGTGGTTCACTGGTACTCACGAGGGGACTCGCTGCCGTGCTTGTCTACCTCCCTGACTCCATTGGGGAAAGGGGATGATTTTCATTTGAGAATGGGATGAACATCGATCCCCAGAACCTGTCCGCGGACCACTCGTATTACGGAACCGAAGCTTCGTTCACACTGAAATGAAACAAAGCGATTCTTTCGCAGACCTGTTGGATGGTTCGGGGTCAAGCATTTTTTCAGATTTTTGGATAAAGTGCACCTTCATCATTCCTGTTCATACTTTAGTAATCAAATCTCAGCAGTGAGGTGGTTAATTTAGTGTTTTTCTCTCCTCACAGCCACATTTGCTGAAACTTGGCAACAGAGAAGTCTTTAATCTATGCTTAAATGCCATATAACTTGTCTCCTGATATGAATATCAAGTTTAATCTGACTTCATGTGCAGTACATGTCATTTTCTGTCATAAACCTTCAAACCTAACCTATTAGCATGGAAACACATCAAATTATGTGTACTTAAGTTTGTTAATCTTTTTTCAGAATAGTTTTGTTTGTGAAATTTTACCTGTCCAACCTGGTCGATAATCAGAAGCTTATTACAAAGGAATCTCCCAGTATTGGACTTTTCACTGAAACTTCCACAGTTTTCGGATTTTCTTTTTCTGATCCATGGACAATTTTTATAATAGCATTGTATTTCTTTAATAAATACTATACTGAACAAAAATATAAACGCAACACTTTCGGTTTTGCTCCCATTTTGCATGAGCTGAACTCAAAGATCTG
>JAQLOM010000011.1:4836829-4851837 GCA_030068315.1 Chrysichthys thysi | reverse complement strand
CCCTGGGTGGAATATGCAACATAAAGTGGGAAGATTGGTTGTTTGGCCATGGCCCCCCCCCCCCCCCCCGGCCCTCCTGAAACACCCCAGAGGAATGTGTTGTTTTTCTTCCCCTCTCCATGACACTGTAAGCCTGGTAAGAAAAACCACAGCGTAGAGGAAAATGGTTTTATTGTTAATGACGGGATGATGTGAAAAATGGATGTTTGGTTTCTTGTTTAAGGGGACTCTACGTCATCCAGAAGTCAGTTCCTGGATGGCACAATGTCAGCCATTACATATGGCTGTTTAATGGTTTCAGACCACAAGCTGTTTTATTTTTTTTACTCCATACGGTTTAGAGACATTTCTTGATAAATAACCAGGTTGACGGGACGTTTATTTGGGAGCTAGAAAAGAAAATGGGGCTCCCTCTGAAAGCAGAATGCTTCCTGCCATCCTTCCTGTATCTTCAGCTTCGATCAACACAGTTTTCGCACTCTGCTCCAAATGATAACTCGGGTTTAATTTAAAAGTATGTTGTAGACTGTTGGTGTGGCTGGGGATAAACCTTCACAAGATGAAAATGGGACTTTTTTTTTTTTTTTTCAACTATATTTAGTTCTGATAATTTTAGGTTTTTGTGAGCGTGTCTGTCTTTAGCGTGTATCTTAACCTGTAGTAAGTTTTACGTTTTAGCATATTAAAGTATTAAAGACAGAATTGAAAGATTCATTTATATACATTATTTTAACATCTATTATACAGATTAATGTTTTTTTTTTCTTTTCTAAATACTGTATGAAGTAGGGGTTACAGAAATTAGTTGATTAGTCACCACTGTGGGGATGCCAACTAGTTTGATTATTTTGGAGCATCAGACATTTTGACATGTTAGAGAATCTTCCACAGTTTTTCTGGAGACTTTGACTGTCACACTTGCTTCTGTTTTTTCCTTTCTTTTTTGTTTTCATGCAAAACCCAAGCACCAAATCAGTAGTACAGGAGTACTAATCATTTTTGTGGAAATGTAATCTTGGGAAATCTGAACTGTTTCTGAACAGACTCAATAATACACCGTTCATAAAGAAATATCTATAACAAAATTTGCGTGCAAAATATAGGGTGCCTAAGACCTTTGAACAGTACTATACTGTATGACTCTTAAAAATGAACCTCATGTGGACCACGGATCTTGAGTTTGCAAATGACATACATGTAATTCATCGTTACCGTAATGATGGAGTGTTGTTTCTCTTTACTTAGGTGAGCAGTTCTTGACATAATATGGATTACCACAGGACTATTTACTATTGATTACTACAGTTTACTCTTGATTACTCCAGTTGTGACATAGGGCTATATGCTACCTTGACACAGCACAAGTGATGATCTCAAACACATTAAGAAGGTAAGAAATGCCACTAAATAACTTTTGACAAGGCACACCTGTTGATTAAAAGGCATTTCAGGTAACTACCTCACAAATCTGGTTGAGATAATGCCAAGGTGGTCTCATCAAGGTAAACAGTGGCTCCTTTGAAGAATGTAAAATATGAGCCATTACAACATAATCCCATGTGTGTTATTTCATAGTTGTGATGTCTTTAGTATTGTTCTACAGTGTCGAAAATAGTCAGAATAAAGAAAGACCTATGAATGTGTAGGTGTGTCCAAACATTTGACTGGTACCGTAAATTCTTAACTTAACCTGTGCTGAACGAAAGACAAGGCATTTCTTTACAATTGAAAAGTAAATTAAGGCATTTTTGGAAGTTGTGATGTCGTGAGTGTGTATTGGCGGGAAAACCCAATTCAGGAAAAAGCACAGCGGGTTTTTTTTGTTGTTGTTTGTTTATTTTTTGTTTTTTGGGTTTTTTTTTTGTGGGGGGGGGGGGCTGAAATTCGGTCACAGTGACATGGAGGACTGCTGAGGCTTTTAGCCCTAACACTGTTCTGTTGAACAGAATAAAGACACAGACTCACATTTTCTCCCCTTCTCTGTTTATTCCTCACCACAGACGTGAGATTGAACTGTCAGGCCCCCCCACCGCTCCCACCTTAAATTAATCACTCTACATTGTCAGCCATTAGAACAGCATTTATGCCACGACTTTGATTCAGGTCGTGCAACATCACCTTTGCCAATTTCAGTCATATGAACGGCAGCCTCAGTCACAGCCTTTACACCGACTGGATATTTAGCTGCCAAGAGATGAGTTTTGTTCATGGCTGAATGCTGATGCATTCATCCTGCCTTCCTTTTAAAATCATTAAATCCAAGTGAAGCCCTTTAGAAGAATGCTGTATGACAAATATTGTTAGGAAAGTCATTACATCGTATGGATTGGTGAATCGTGAGCCTACATCACTGCTCCGATTGTCAAAATATGAGTTGGTCTTAATTTGAGGGGAAATATAAAGGGATATATCCTCCCCGTAGTGTATAAACATAATTGCAAAATGGCCCTACGTTGAATGAATGTATGCCCCCTTTTCCATACATTCTGGATTAAGGACTCTATGTACTAAAACTATCACTGATATATTTATTCTATCCATGTTTTGGATTTACACATTTGCTGCACGGTGAGTTGCATTTGCTTGGGAACTTTTAAAAAGTATGAAATTTAAGTTAATCAGAACATCAGTGACTTTGAGCGTGGCATGGTTGTTGGTGCCATATGGGCTGGTTTGAGTGTTTCAGAAACTGCTGATCTCCTGGGAATTTCCCACACAACAGTCTCTTCAGTTTACACAGAATATGTATAATATGTGGGGAAAAGAAAACAAACAAAAACTTCTAGTAAGTAGCAATTCTGCAGGTAGAAATGCTTTGTTGAGGAGCGTGATCAGAGTAGGATTACAGACTGTATCATGTTGACAGGAAGGCTATGGTAACACAAATAACCACTCTTTACAACCATGGTGAGCTGAAAAGCATCTCGGAACACTCAGCACCTTGAGGCAGATGGGCTATACAAGGGCAGACCATATTAGTTTGGACTTCTGTGAACCAAAAACAGGAATCCAAGGCTACATTGTTATTGCTACAGTTTCATCCTGAGTCTTTTGCCAGTGGCTTTGACAAAAAGATTTTGTTTTCTTTGTATTCTTTTCTCTTTTTTTCCCTTTTTTTTGCTGTATTATTTTTGAAGTATTATCAATAACCTCATATTTTTCTGTGGTGGTTCTCTGGTTAAGGCTCTGGGTTCCTGCTCAGAAAGTCAGGAGTTCAAGCCCCAGCTCCACCAAGCTGCCACTTTTTGGCCCTTGTTCCAAAAGGCTCTCAACCCTCTCTGCTCCAGCGGTGCCATATCATGGCTGACCCTGCTCTCTGACCCCAACATCCTAACAAACAGGGATATGCAAAGAAAGCAATTTCACTGTAATATATATGTGCCAAATAAAAATGTCTTTTTTCTTCTTCTCCTACACCCATATTGAGATCATCTTTAAATTGATCTCTTTGTTTTTTTTTTCATTTGTCTCTTTATGACATCTAACTCTAGCTAGAAGCTTTGTTTTGCACTTCTGCAGGGTCAATTTATTTATGTCCAATTCACTTTAGGCTCAGTACAGCAGATAGGAAATTGCTGTAAACAAACCCAGCGAGCAGTAAAGATTTATATCGGCATATGCGTTCTATTCACTCTGAGTTTACCTCTGCGTATAGCTGCTGCGGCGTTTGACTGTGCATCCACCTAAAACCCACATCACCAGCCCTCCACCGATGCATCAGGAGGCCTAGTCCCATTGTGACTCAGTAGTTAAGGCTGTGCAGAAGGATGTGAGGTCAAAGCCGAGGAATGCCAGAAAACCACTGCAGTTTCATTAAGTAAGACTCTTACCACTGCTCTTTAAGGTTTAAATTAAAAGCACATACAATAATTGTAACCATATAAGCAGATAAGCAATAACTGAATTGTATGTCCAATGTATGATCATTGGTTTCTTGTAAGAACTCTTGTTTCCTCCCACCTGCCAAAAACATGTTTCTAGGTGGATTGTCTTGTCTTGATTGCCCCTGTGGGGGAATATGTGTGAGTGAATCTCTTTGTATGATACCTTGGGAAAGATTGGGATACCATTTGGATGTATTCAAGCTTCACATTCTAGCATTAATGTTTATATTCACGTCGACCTAAACCAAGACCAGAATCACTTTTGTAAGAAGGATGGTTGAGTTTTCTACCAAACGTTGCATGTAAACCTCTATTCAAACTGCAATTACAAGTCGATTCATTATGGAGGAATGCATGATTTCAGGGGTTAACAGTAGTTTGCTCATTCTTCCTCAATACAACTTACTTACCTCATAGACTAAGCCATGGACCACAGGTTAACAACCACCAGATATGAAACATATACTGTGATTAAGTGACTAGTTTTCAAAACGTGAACCATCTTGGGTTCTGTCACAGATCCTCTGTTGTAGCTTGTTGCGGCCATGTTCTCACACGCATTTATGAAATTACTTACCAGGAAGCAGCTTCTCAGCCCAGAGTCTAGCTACTGAGTTCAAATTTACCAGGATTTCACAGACGTTCATCGATTAATTAAATTTTATTTATTCTCGTCTGGTATGACAACTCAATGACGAAACGGAACGGGCAGAGAAGAATGCGTTTATTTATCCATGAATCCCAGAGATACATGCAAATGCATGGGCCACAGAGCCAACAAACCAGGTGGGGGGCAAAAAAAAGAGCAATTAGTCAGGCAGTTGGCAATGTAGACAAAACACAAATCAAAGCGAGTTAACGAACAAAGGTCACAATGTGGTTGCACATACAAAATAAACAGCAGGCTTGGAATCCTCACTAGCCCCAAGACTTTGCATTGATCTAGTGAAAGTTTCTGTGTGTAGTTATTATTCCAGAGACAGTGATTGTGGATATTAGTCATGTGACTGGCAGGGTAAGCAGTTGTGTATTGGGGGGAATGCAGTCTGGTGTGGAAATGGACAGCAGTGTGTCAGGTGCTGGAGATGACATGACACAATGCTTCAAGTTGTGTTGAGTCGGTGGTTAGGGACAAAAGTGACAATATGAAGTGCCACTATGAAACAAACAGAATGACTTCTAATTGTCTTATTTATAATCCAGCCATCCTTCCATTCTATACTGCTTATCTGTCAAGGTCCTGGGGAAGAGGCAGCCAGTCTCTGCTGACTTCTGGTGAAGGTTGGTGTACAGCTTGGTCAGGTTGCCAATTTTTGCAGTGCAAACACAGGGAGAGACAAACAACCGTTCACACCTATGAGCAACTTAGAGTAGCCGGTTGACCTACTCTGCATATCTTTGGGCTGGGGAAGAAAAACGAATTGCCCAGAGAAAACCCATGCAGGCAAGGGGAGAACATGCTAACTCTACCCAGAAAGCCCCCAGTCAGCCACCAGGTCTGGATCCAGAATCTTCTTGCAGTGGGGCAGCAGGACTAACCACTGCACCACCATAATATCCCCATGAACTAATCATTAATGGTAACAGTTGTCACTATTCGGTCAATGTATTTGTATGTTAGGATCGTTGTAAGTAAGGAATTTTATGGAATTGGACTGATACAAATTTTAAGTTGAATAACCCTGCCATAGACATTGGTTTATATACGTACCTGTTGGATGGCGTGTGTAGACATTTCCAATAAGGGCAAATCAGAAAAGGAGGACGTTTACGGTACGTAGCTAGCGTTCTAGCATTAACAGTGCACTTGAATACAAAGATTTTATAATTAAGTTCATAAATTCAGACAGGTTCGAGTCTCACACTCGTCTCTCCCAGCTGACCTTTGCGCACTGCACCTCAGCTAATGTTGTTGTAGTTGCTCTTGCCGAATTCAGCTTGACAGAAGCAGCAGTTCACAGTGTCACAGGCTTTCAGCCATTCTGTTTTCAGACGTCAACCCATTATCTCCTGGAGTGCATTCAGGAAAGAAATGGCATTTTGACCTTTGACACAGGTTTCCAAATACTTATAACGTCAAGAAAGCCACAGTGTTCAGACATATCAAATCACCGGGCACCTGAAAAGCACCATTGTTCCATTGTGTGAGAAGATGTTTAGGTCGTTTTCCTCCTATTATTTCCTCTTCTACAGCAAGACGCACAGAACACTGCTGTATGTACTGTTGTTTGTTCACAGTCTTTAGAGTGGTGCCATTTCAGCCAGTTGCCCCTTTCTCATAGAGGATGTCTGCCCCCTCCCTACCTGCCTTCCTCCACTCACAAGGGATTTGGAGGTTGACACAAACATCAGGACGACTCGAGCCGTGTTTGTGCTGCTGCGTAGCTCAGAGAGCACAGCCTACTTTCTTCTGATGTTCTTCTAGGCCTTTCTGTTTTTCTCTATCCTTCTCTCATGCACATGTACACACCTCATTTACCTCTAGGCAGCATTACAGAAGCAGGTACATTGGCTTGAGAATAAAAGTGTGTGCACATTGGCATATGGAGAAGAGAGTCGCTGGGAGAGTGCTACATAGGACAGATAACAGGAGATTGTGCAAGTCAGGTAAAAGAAACAGAAAAGGCCAGAGACAAAACAAGGATCCAATAAAAAACAAGAATACACTGAGCCACTACACGTGAAGTGAGGTTAAGAGAGAGGTGCATTTTATCTGAGAATCTTTTAAAAAATGATACAGAAGACGTTTCTCACACAGAAATGACAAGTCTCACCAAAAAAGAAAGGTACATCCAACTATTACTATATACCGTAGTATTTCACCCTTTCCTGCTAATAAAACAGTAAAACATTACATCGCAGTGCCTTGTAGAAGTATTCACCCCCCATGAACCTTTCCGCTTTTTCGTAAGGTTAAAGCTTGGGACTGGATATGCACCTAATTAGGAATTATACATCATAAATCCACACAATCTGCTCAAGGAAATATATATAATCGTTAGTGCCTATTGTTAGCCACTATACTGTTTCTATAGTAACAAGTCACACAGGGACTTGTATGGTGGCTGCGCCTCAAAAATGACATATTAATAAATAAATAAAAACATGTCAATGTTGATATGGTGAGGTTTTCTGTGTGGAGATGCTTCTATATTATTTTTTCAGTGACGGTGTTTTTATCAGAGCGAACGTTGTAATCTTGGTAAGTTTTTTTGTTTAGTCTTCAGGACAAATTTTTACAGATTCCTGGAAGAAAGCACTGCTGAGGAAATAAATGTTTATAGCTGTTATAATGTGAGCATACTAATTTCAAGGATGTTCTACAGTGTTAACCGTACCTATACATCGATAAGACGTGTGTTTTTATAAATGGAAAAAAAAAATGTTAGCACGGGCAAATTCCTGTGGAAGAAGAGCAATAGAACGCCTGTTTGTTCATTTTCCTTTAACACCATTCCCTGCCGAATGCAATTAATTTCTTACGGATCATGTGAAACTTGTAAATGCATATTCGGCAACACAGTTCCACTTTCTTGCTGACGTGTCCAGGTGTTTGAAAGCCGTTACCTTGTAGGTGAATTTTCACTGCTTTGGAGAATTTTTAGTGTTAGATTGTCAGTTGAAAAGATGCCACCGTGCAAATATACCCAGCACGAGGGCTTTCTAATACAAAGTACAAGCCATTTTTCCAGGCTAAAATGTAATGAATAATACATGAACAGATACCTCCGTTTCATGATCATGCCTCACCCCTTTTTGGTACAACATATAATTCAAAATGTAATTCATCATACAATTTTGCTTCTAATCTAGTAATAATATACTTTAGTAGTGGAGTAACAAGAAGGCCTCCACTCTTACTTCTTGCTTCGTCTGCGTTGGTAGGGAAAAAACCAGCCTTGTTCTAAGTGTGCGAGGGCTAGAAGCACCATTAAGACCCAAAGTCCTCAGGGATGAAGTGAGATGGGAAAATAAACATGACACCAGCAGGCACATAAGTGTTTCTTAGCAAAGACTGAGAGTCAGCATCCCAGAAGACTAATCTCAGTTTTATTATGCGTGTTCACTCCATTTCATGGTATTCACAGCAATTCCTGATGAGTATGTGATGGGTGAGTCTTGTCACTGATTCCTCTCATACCACAAACAGACAACCGTCCAAAAAAATGTTTTGAATTCTGGCCAGCAGCCACTACAGACAGTAATCCACATTTTTAGTTTTACACCGTCACTTTTTCTATATAACTACCCATTTTACGGTCCGTTCCATCACATTAATAATGGTAGTCTTGGAATGAGGACATTTACAGCTCGGTTTAATTGCTGATTATTCACATCATATAACCATAATGTCACTGGTAGTGTACGCTTTACATATCAGACGAAGACAAAGATAGTAAAACACGTAATGAAAATAAAAATATGTGCATTATTAAGATTGGGCATAGTCTTCCCAACACCTGGAAGTCCTAGCGGTGGCCAAGTCAAGAAATGAAACTGTCAAAGAATCCGCAAGAGTGATTCAGAATCATGAAAATGGACATTTCAGTTGTTCAGTATTTGTAAAAATTCTGCTCCATGTCTATTCAGAGTCGGCAGCTTGCGTCCAAAACTTATGGGGTTAAGTGTATTCCGAGATGGGTTAAGCACAGTTTTCTGGGTGCGGCATTTAGATTATGCAAATCACCTGCATGCAGTTCACGCCTCTCAGATTGGCAGCTTTTTCATGAGTAGAAGCATCCGGGACAGAGTTTTCAGTAGTGTCAGGACCGCTGCCTTTACACACGATCACACTTTAAGACCCAAAAAAAATGTAGACTAAAAAAAGAAAACTGGTTTTTTTTTTCCTTTCCTGTGAAATGTAATATGATGTAATATAACATCAAGAGACAATTTAAAAATGAATAAGAAAAAAAGACAAGCTTTAAAATAAACATCTAATAGGAGTCAAAATTTTTAGCGGTAAATAATCTGGTCCTCGAGATAAGCAATATTTCCAAATAGGCTGCTATCTCTTATGCAAAAAACCTTTCATGGACTTTAAAGAGAAGATATTATTAATAAATTAATGATAGCATGTACAGGCCAAATCATTGTGGTTGCATTAAAGTGTCAGAGAGTGATGCAAGACTTAATGCTGGTCCAAGGTCATGCATAACTGAGGCACACTTCTGCTTTGGACAGACTCTGCCCAATTGGCGTCCATTCATTTTTGGCTTTTTTATTTTTACATCAAATAACTTCACTTCTGAATTGTTATGCCAATTTATATAACCCTTGCTATTTTCTAGAGAAACACAACACTTTATGACCAGCTCCATGACTCATTTAATGGCTACATAATATACGTTTTACACAAAGTGTGCAAAAATTATGTCACAACATTCAGTTGCACAATTGCATTGCTGGTATAATTAGCTCTCTGGGTAACCTGAATAACCTGTTCAGCCTACCAAAATTGCCTGCACTCAGAAAAAAGACATCAAGGTCACATTCAATGTCAAAAAGTGAGCCAGAAGAATTTGAAGAGTGCAGCTACCATGGACGGTGAGGCAGCTACCTGTCACTTTATGTTGTCTAACATCATCAAACCTGAGCCTATTGCTGCACAGTAGACCAATGGTCAGCGAGAAGCTCACTAGGAAGTACGGGGGGACCTCGACTTGTTTGTGAACTGATTTGTTCGCAACCCAAATCAATTTTTCCCACTGAAATTAAAGTAAATACAGTGAATGTGTTTCAGCCCTCAAAAACATGTTTTTAAAGTGTATTATGGGTTTATGTGTGGTAATAAAACATAGAATAAAATGAAAATAAGCTTAATTATAGAAAAATAAACCTAAATGAAATAAACAGATGATTTTAATGCGCGTTCTCTTTGCGGTGGAGACGTAGTCGCTGGCGTAGGTGGACGGTGGCGGAGGGATATGGTGGCGCTTCTCATTTGCGATTATTTCTTTCTTTATTTCAACTGTTATACGCTTAGGCTTCTTACTCTCACTACCATTTCCACTTAACTCTTTCTTGGGACGCATAATGAAGGCTTATAGAGCAAAAATGCAGAGAAACGCAATGGAAAAATGCGTTGAACACGTTCACAGCACGAGTCCCTTGAATGGAACTGAATGTTTGTGCCACAAAGCGTGGGTTGGCTGTACGTCGGTCGAGGCTTTGTTCGTTGATCAGTACAAAATCTATTCGTGGATTTAGCTCGTACGTTGATTTGTTTGCCATCCGACGCGTTCCTTGAGCCGAGGGTCCTCTGTAGTCCCAATCTGGCTTGACTTCTCTCCAATCAAAGGCTTTTTTTGTTACTGACTCTGCCGTATGTGCGTCAATCTCAAGCAATTTCTGAATAGGCATTTGTTCTGTAGTTAAGTCTGAGGTCTGAATAACGATGTGAGCAGTTTTGGTATTACCCCCTGACTGCTCTTTGTGATCAAGCTGTTGAGGAATTGACGCACAGGAGAAGGTTGACACCACGCAAGGCCATGAAGCTCTCTGACTGGGGTTGAGGACGAAAAGTCATTTATTAATAAAATGAAAATATATATTGATATTGGTTTTATTTACTATATAAAATAACTAATCATTTATTATATAGTTTAACAAAGTTTATTACCAAAGCATATATTAAAATGTTTTCGCAAAAGAATTCATTCATGAATTGGCAATCACTGCTATCACTCGTCCAAGGTGAAGGTCTATTTCCGATCTAGCTGTTACGCAATCTCTGCAGGGACCTGGAAGCATGTTACGCATCCTCTAAAGCGCGTACTCCCTTGTGGCTCTCGAGCATTAGCACTGCATAATTCATGGCCATGCCATTATTATTTCATGTGCATACCCTATATGTGATGGCAACGGTTGCACTCTGAAAACAACACAAAGGGTGGTTCTGAGTGAGTTCTGCTGTTTTGTGCTCAGCATGAAGACGTCTAGGGTGTGTGATCTGGCAGCTTCATCAGTGTTTCATGCTCGCATTTAACCTGATGCCCAAGTCAGAGAGCCAGACCCAACCAATTAACAATATATGTTTATTATCCAGAAGAAACCTTTTTGTATGGACTTGCATAAATGAAGCATTTATTCACAGGACAGGTGAAGATTGGGGGGGGGGGGGGATCAGCCTTAGATTCCTGTGCTTGGCTGACAGGAGTATAATCCAGTGTTGTAGCTCATCTGCCTCAAGGTCTGAGGTATTGTGTGTATTCTGAGATGCTTTTCTGCTAACAACAATTGCAAAGGGGTTGCAATGGGCAGAAAATGATTTTCTGGTAACAGATAATTTTGTGCCAAGCTTCCTATCTGAACTTTAATGCTACAAAGAAAGCCAGTGGAAAAGAAAATCTTTACCTCTACTTTCTACTGTTTGGAACACCCTATGTATACACTTTATTTTATTCAACCGAGGATGTGATGTACCAGTTTCTGCCACGAGCTAGTGTTAATTGTTTAGTAACAAATAGTATCTCTCCAGAATCACACAACATCTAACATCTAGGCTGCCCATAATCGCATGCTTTTTGCACCGCTCCAGCAACGAAAATAGCGACCATTCCGCGTGACCTCTGCTTATGCGCTCAAAGGTGCACAAATAATACAATATGTAGCCAAAGTTCAAACATGATTTGGAAATCACAAACCCAAAGATGCAGAAGAAAGGTAAACTGAGTCCATTAGAACTGTTAAATGTCAGTAGTCATCGTTATAGTATTGGGGGCGAGGATTCAATGGAAGTGACGACCTGAGGCGAAATGACATAAAAATCAAATCATCTTCCTGTGTAGATATTCCTCTGCTCCATCAGCTTCCCTCCATCAGTTTTGCAGAAGGGATTTAAAACAGCCTTGGTGACCATATGCCATGTTTCAACAGCGCGCTGGTGGACAGCTCCTGTCAAGATAAGGCTTTGTTGGCTCAAAACAATATCTGACTGGCCTTCTTCTCAGCTCCTACGCCTTCCTCTCTTCTCGGATGTGTCCTCTTTTTCCTACCCCTCTTCCTTTACCTTCTCCCTTTCCCTGCTCACTCTCCCTTTCTTGTCTCCCATGAGAGCTATTTTCACTCCTCAGCAATGTTCCCAATAGCCCAAAATGCACCTTAGCGGGTCTAACCCCGGCTCGGTCTGTCACATGCTATTTACTCAATCATGCGATCACCGGTGACAGACTCTGGACTTCGGCACACTCCACCTCCAGTGTGGTGTACACTATGCATTATGGAAATGGTGAGTGAGGGAAGGCATTAATTAGACATTCCAGTTCTGTGCTGGATTCTTAGAGAGGTGAAACATGTGGATATGAAACATTGATGTAAGGAAATAATTTAAAAAAATCAAACATCAGAG
This sequence comes from Chrysichthys thysi, assembly GCA_030068315.1. NCBI lineage: Eukaryota > Metazoa > Chordata > Actinopteri > Siluriformes > Claroteidae > Chrysichthys > Chrysichthys thysi. Next base: position 4,839,603 of record JAQLOM010000011.1, on the reverse strand, counting down.
AAGCACTTCAGAATGAACAGCGATGGATTATGAAAGGTGTTCGGATAGAGCAGACCCCATATCTACTGTAGACACCTACCGATAGCATAATGTAGCATTCTTGTCTGAGGTGTCTACAAGAATCTACACAGAGTCTTACTTAAATGCACTGTTTTATTTCCAGGGTTCCTCTCCCCTCCTGAAAAACATAAGCTTGAGACATTCTTTCACCACGAGTAGTGTGGTTATGCTGCAAAGCCAGCTTGTGTTCTTCACATGTTACCCCGATCTAGTTTGTCCTCTTTATGTCCTGCCAATCTCCCTTCCATCCTGACCTGAAGGGTTCCATTTCCAAGCCTCAGCAAAGGTAGAAAGTGGGGGAAAAAAGAGACTACAAGCTGAGCAGAAAGCTAATGTCGTTTTTTTTGTTTTTTTTGTTTTTTGGGGTTTTTTTTGTTTTTTTTTGCAGTTAGCATAAATATCAGGGAACCAAACACATACGGCTGTTTCTACTCTAGGGAGCACAGCCGAGAGAAAAATTGAGATTGAAGATAAGAAGATACCAATCAGCCAAATGGATTGAGACAGAGAAAGATCCAAGGGTGAAGGTTGTGAAAAGAGTGAATGAGGTCTGCTCGGAAGAGAGATGAAGGGAAAGAGATATGGAAGAAGAGAAGACCCGGGAGGCTTCATCTCAGCACCTTGCCACTCTATTCCACTTGATAGCATCTCCAATTCGAACTCATCACCTCAGGGCTGTTTCCAGAAAGAAAAAAAAACAAGCTCTGTTGCATTTCTGCAATCATTTACTGTATTTAGATCTGTATCTGATTTCCTCTATGCTAAAGTGGGTGATCCTTCAAGCTCCAGTTGCTTATCTTAGCATAGCTTGTCCAAGATAATGCTGCAGATTGTGATGGACCGATAGCAGAAAAGAGATCAGCCAACAGTCGCATACTATACGAAGAGAAATCGGGTGCTGACACTTTCTTGGTTACTATACTCAAGTAGAAAAATGGGAGGAAAGACCACAAGATAGGGAGAGATGGGGAGTCGCAGGGTCAGGGTAGATAGACCTAGGTTGGCTCTGTGCCGTGCAAAGCAACTTATTAATGCTATTTAGTCAAAAATATGGGCCTCTCCAGCCCATATTCGTTGCCCCAGCGAAAGCAGCAGAGCGAAGGAAGAGGAAGCTATGATCTAGGTGTTGTTCTTCCTGCACTTCTCTCATCTTCTCAGCTAGCACCAGGGAAAACAGCGCAAACCCACTGTCAATCACAATCACTGAGCGCTTCTCTTTTTCTTATAGAAAGCAGGAAAGGCAGCAGACACACTGTGTTGCCCTGAGCTGTCAATCAAAGCTTTAATGTCTTGCTCTTCTTTGTAACGAAATGCTAATCTTATAGGCAGACTTGAAGTGAGCTCCGTGTAATTGTAGTCTCCCACCTTACATTCTTTTTTAGAGCTGGATTCTTCCACTAATTGCCACTGATTGTATGTGTAGAGATGCCAGAAGAGAGTGCAGAGTGGCAGCGAAGGAAACATGGAGTATAACCCATCCCATAGATAGGTATGGCAGCTGCCTGCCTGTCAGAGAGGCTATTTTTACTAGATCCAGTGTTTTCCTGGCCTTAAAACATCACCCAAACAGACAGCACTGCACAGGCCTTACAAAAATGGCATGCATTTTTTATTAGCATTTGTAATATTTTATATCGCATTATTAAATGTTAATGGGGCATTGCAGCATGACCTAACAGCTGTAGAAAGAGCAAGCCTCAGCGACTTGGGAGAGTGTGACATGAAGCAGTGGTGTGTCCAGGCTTTTAGACATGGTGGTGGTTGCGAATAAAGGGAACAAAGGGAAAAAGAGCACCCTAAAGGGTATCACCACCATATGCATTTACAGAATATCTGACTTGTTCCTGGAAAAATGCAAAATGACCTGCTACATATTGACTACCTTGCATTCCCCGACTCAAGAGCTTGGCTGGTTTCCCAGCCCAACAAGCACTGTCCTTGTTTGTTTGGTTTTGAGTCCATGGCATGTACATTTTGTTTGTTATGTCTAGGTGCATTCATTTTGGCTTCTGTTTGGTCTCCACCCTTGACCTGGCATTGGTGGATTACCTGATTGTGTCCAAGTGTTCCTTCTTAAGCCTGAGGTCACTTTGCCTGTCAATATCCTGCTGTTCTTTGTCTTGTCCTGAAGTCATGTACCATACTTCTCACCAACTACTGAACCTTGTTTCACATATTTGTGTTTTGTTGTTTTTGTTTCAGCTGTAGTTCTCATATTCTGAAATTGGATTATCTCCTTTTATTGTTCTCTGCCTCTTCCGTGTCAAGTGCTGTGTTAATGATTATTGGAGATAATGAAGTAAATGTCTCGCTGGGTTTATGCGCTTACATGGTGCTTTTAATCATCGCATGATACAATATAATATAACTGTCATTGGGTTTGTTGTTGCTGTCTAGTTCCTAATACAGTGGAACCTCTGGTCACAAACGCCTACAAACACGAACAGAACGGTTCCCAACCAAAAAATTCGCCTACATTTTGTATCTGGTCTCGACTACATAATCGGGTGCTGAACAAACACAGCCCCGGCCATTTTCCCCATCCGCTTCGTACGCACCAGTGGTTTCCCATTTTCTGTTTGCGTTTTGCATACCTAACAAAGACGCACCTGTCCCTTTAATCGGCCTCATTCAGAGGTGCGTTCACTGGCTGTACAGTAACCTCCTCCCCGCCCATCTTCCTCCTCACTTCCTTAACGCCAGAAGTCGACTCA
>JAQLOM010000011.1:4824600-4835427 GCA_030068315.1 Chrysichthys thysi | reverse complement strand
AACAACTTGTATTTTCAGCCTTTGGCGAGCTACTTTCATTATTAATTTTCCAAAGCCACAGGGGCCGCAGCTTGAGGATGAAAGAGCCGCGGGTTGCCGACCCCTGGTATAACAGTTGAAATAAAGAAAGAAATAATCAAACAAACCGCCACCATATCCCTCCGCCACCGTCCACCTGCGCCAGCAACTACGTATCCACCGCAAAGGGAACGTGCATTAAAATCATCTGTTTATTTCATTTAGGTTTTTTTTCTATAATTAAGGTTAATTTAATTTTATTCTATGTTTTATTGCCATTGGCTGAAACACATTAATTGTATTCACATTCATTCCAACGGGAAAAATTGATTTGAGTCACGAACAAATCGAGTCACGAACAGAGTCTCGGAACGAATTAAGTCTTTGAGCCGAGGTTCCACTGTATTCAATGGATTTGGTCCAACAACACTACAAGGCACCAGACCTCTCCAATATAGTTTGTTTTTGTTTTTTTAAGAAAGAGAAAAGTTTTTTTTTTATTTTGTTTCACAGCTAGCATGAGGCTTATTTCGAGGATGGGACATGCGCTGCGCTGTACCATCCATGTTTCCACACTATTGAGTAAAGCTAAAAAAGCCCATCACTTGAGCATTTCTGGGCAGTCGGGTAGGATGTAAACTTTCAGCATTGAGCAGCAATAATGGAGGCATATGGACCCTGTTTGAACTCCGGTGCCTCTAAGCATAAAACTCTCATGATTAATTAACTTGCTAGAAGAGTTCATTAAAATAACCTTAATAAAGTGTATAATTAATAACATCCCGAGTTTCAACACAATTTCAGCACCTTGCTGTGCCACTTAAAGGTGCAGGCATAGATTCAAATCCAATATGCTTTTTTTCTCAGCTCAGCAAATATGTACTCGCGCTCCACTAGGTGTCCGTTCTGTGTGTGCGCTGATTAAAAAAAATCCGGTGCTTGTACATAGCCCTGGCTCTGTAAATCGGGAAACCAAGAAAGTGTCTGGAATTGAGCCACACAATACCATTCCAGCCAATCAGTAACAGGAAGCATATTCCAGCCAATCACAGGACAGGGGGCAGGGAAGGGGTGAGATCGGGGTGTCGTGTTGTTGCCTTGGCAATGAGAGTCTGGTTCTCCAGAATCGATGACTCTCCCTTTAATGTCATATACTATGGTATTTTATCATCTGAGGGGGAAAAAACACTTTTGAGAGAAATAAGAAGAAAAAAACAAGAAACAGTGCTTCACGTCTGCAGATAAAACCTTACTTTTGTAACCGTACTTGAAATGTGTTATTGCCATTGGATTAGCTGGATAGCTGGCTCTTACCTAACTGTGATCGATGGCGGGAATGAGGAGAGATCTCTTCACTGTGATTCTGCTTCAATTGAGGGGAACAGGGAGCAGAATACCAATGCTTGAGCACACAGCCTGAACCGCCTAAGCTATTCTGAATCTAAAGCCTGTAGCAAGCATCCTGCCAGCATCCCCCTGCTCCATGCCTCAGGAACTACAGCACTACCAGCTGTTTGCAAAGACCACACATGCCTATTCCTGTTCCTGCTCAGCTTTCCTTTTTGGTAAGGAAATAACCCTGGAAACAACTTACAGTAACTCAGGGTGCACTTTTAGTCTCTGTAAATGATGGGCATTAATGGGATTGATCCTAGCCGGACCTCTGTGTTTGGTTCCCTAGACTGAACAGACTGGAATGGATTTTCAATGGAACATGTACATCGGCTCTATAATTTACTCCGTGGGTCTGGGGAAATCTTGCTAAATTGCTTACCGGCACAGTTTTCCAATCAGCATGGCAAAATAGATTAACTAAAAATAAATAGATAAAAAAACTTAATCCCAGATCCAGCTTCAATCGCAAAATTAGTATTGTTATTGCAAATCCTCACATGAACAAAGTGAATTTTTATGAAGATTTACAGTAGGTTACATAACAGCTCCATAACTTTATCCAACATAGGCCTGTTAGTCATGAGAGTGATATAAAAACATCATTATTTAAGTCATGCAGCGTTTGGTACATTTTTATAAATTGATATTTATATGTATTCTCGACTATAGTGTACGTTTGGGTGTTGTGTTCTGAGATGCTTTTGCTGATCGCCGGGGTTATAAAGAGTGGTTAGCTGAGTAGTCTTTCTGGCAGCCCAAACTAGTCTGGCCATTCTCCTCTAACCTCTCTCATCACAAGGTGCTCACTGGATGTTTTTTGTTTTTCCACACCATTCTGTGTAAACTCTAGAGACGTGCCGATTACAGGAGATCAGCAGTTTGTGAAATACTCAAACCCGCCCATGTGGCAACAACCATCCCACAGTCAGTCACTGAGATTACATGTTTCCCCATTTGTATCTCGAGTTGGTGCAAACCATAACTGAAGCTCATGATCTGTGTGTGCATGATTTTATGCATTGTGCGGCTTACGCATATTTGGCTGATTGGATAATTGCATGAATGAGCAGGTGTACAGGTGTTCCTAATGAAGTAGCCAAGGAGTGTATGTGAACCGCTACAATTACTTTGAATGCTGTATTATTAGAAGGGACAGCGCTACCATGTAGAGGCTAATGTAGGAAATAATAATAATAGTGCAATTATAAAACAGACAGGAACTGAAAGCATGTAATTCCCTTGATCATATATAATTATTTCATCATTTATATTTCATTTCTTCTGGGTCTGTCATATTAAAATAGCTATATACTGAATTCAGATTATATAGGTAGGCAAAAGAAATAACTAGTTCAGGGCTGTGATTCTGACAGGGCTGCCTCTGCCTTTTATTGTGGAAAATTGTTGGCTAACACTAAAGAGTACCTACGTTGGGCCTTCATAGCACATTCATAAGGGACAGATGTTTGAGACAGATATTTTTGAACACTACTCTCTGATATTTTTCTCTCTGGATTTAGACCTTACCATCCTTTTATAATTTTTCAATGTCTTCAGTATGATCTTAGTAACACATAGTTAACACAAAAACAAACTAACAGCACGGAAGTCGTGTTAAAATTGATAGTGCAGTAATCTCCCGCAATATCGCGGTTCACATTTCGCGTCGCAGCTTCTTATTTATTTTTTTTTTTTTAACATATCTAACTTTTTTGCGGATTTCCCCGGTATTTTGCAGCATCCGCAAAACCTATAGTGAATTGTTTTTTGAATTTTTCAACAGTGGAATTCGTCAAACAGCTGTTTCTTGATTCGGTTGCTTATGTCGGTACAGTACCATCTGTTGTTTAGGACAACTGTAGTGGTTCTGAAATCCAGTCTGTAGCAAGTGGGTGTTAATTATAGTCTTATACAGTATGGAAAAAAGCCTAGGCTAGGCTAGTGTACTACATACGTACATACAGTACCTAAAATATAAGTTCAGGCTACGCACATTACAGTACTCGCTATAAATGTGATGTTTCTACGAATTCTACACAGAATTCACCTCGCTATATGCTTGTATTGTCCAGAAGCCACACAATATGGCTTCATATCTGAAGGAAGTAATTTATCATTTATTCACTCCACATTTGCTGTGATGGAATTTTACTGCCAGTATCTCTGAATGACATTAATAAGAAGTAACATATGGCAAGTTGCATTAGCAGTATGTAGAGGGTCTCAAGAAATTGAGTTCAAATCGATCACATTTTGTAATAATACTGGATATTCTGATATGTTTTTGTGACACATATATGACAATGAAATTGGTCAGTAAGAGAAGAAAATATTAAATCGCACTCCTGTTTATTGCCTGCCTTTCACAATAACAGAATAGCAACCAATTGGTTTGAAGTACACAGCAATTCCTTCTCTGTTTGCCCACTTAAACCACTTCAGGGCTGAATTACCGTCTGTCAAAATTGAGCATGTAGCATTGTAGTGGTTGCGTGCCCCAATCACAGAATTAAAATTACCAAGTGGTAGTGGCTGTGCTTTACTTTCTAATGCTCAGGGTGTTTAGGTAAGGCTTTTATTGTTGGATGCAGTGTTTATTAATTCATGGGGGGAAATGAGTACTGGAGGGAAATGTAAAAGGAGATCATCTGTAACCGTTCAACACTGCAATTTATTCATGCTTCAAATTGTTTTTGTGGTCCTTTCTGCATTAGATACCTGAAAATTAGATGCATGATCCACCAATGTCCAGTTCTCCTGTTCAGGAATAGATATGCTTAATACTGCAGCAAGAAAAGATGTAGGGGAGGAGAAAAGAGAGAGAGAGAGAGAATGCAGGAGGCATGATAGAGAAACCTAAGAGCAAGAGAGAGGGTGTAGAGAGATGGGTACTGGAACATGACCTACTTCGATCGTAATCGATTGAGGTTTGGATTCAGTATGCACAAATAGGAGCCTGAGTGAATTCCACCCCGACAACCCTCCTCTGAAAGAGACAAGGTCACCCTGTTAGCTGCTTTCCTCTCCATGACTCTGTCGTTCTCTGTGGCTCAGCCACTCCTTCTAAGCTCAGGAATTTGAGACACACTCTCAGGGGTACCATCTCTAACTGTCCGAATGATAAAGCACACGATATCTGACAGTTCCATATGCCGACAAGCTGGTGGTGTCTAACCAAAAGGAGAACGCTCTTCCAACACATAACTCCCAGTAGGTCCCTTTACGTATATTGTTTCCATGGCTTAAGATTTGATGTTGTCCTTATAGACCTCCAGTGAAATGGTGGCACTACCAGGCCTTTGTAGGGCATTCCAGGTGTTGGGGAAGAGCATGTGAAATAGGAATGAGCTCTCAGTGGACCTAAATTCTGAACTCTCACCATAAAAAGTCTGTGACAGATCTAAGGACATTGCTCCTGGGGTGAATAGGACATTAGATGTGGGACGCACAGCATTTCGAGGGCCACCAATTGAATGCGTGTTCACTGTTTCTGCTTTTTATGATAGCCTAGGCCAATCTGTGACTCCCCAGTAGGGCTGGGTGATATGACTTGAAAGTTGCATTGTGATATTTTCTAATATTTTTACCCTAGCAATATTTATCACGATGTACGTATATTGTGCGATGTAGAACTGTAAAAAATAATGTTCAGAGGCCAAAGAACATGCAGCACATGCAGACTGGAGTCAGGAGGTGCTCACAAGCTCTTGTGCACACAGATTGTAATAAAGCAGGCCTAATAGTTATTAAGCTATTTAATTAAGTCTACACATCATCTACATCACACGGACTCTTCATTAATGTATTCATGGGGGGTAAAAACACTACATGTTCATTTCTGGAGGAAAGCTGACGTTTCTGGTAAATGTTTCACGATACTCACGATTTTCACTTGGCTGATGATATGAATGCTCACGTCGCGATACCAATAATTTATCGATATATCGCCTAGCCCTGCTCCCCAGAGCCTACAACAGGGGTATAGAGCTGCTAAGAACGGTCCAGGTGATGAATGCCTGATGAATGGTGACAACAGATACATTTCAGTGCTTAACCATTAGTCATTAACTTGGCTAAGTGGTTGTGTTTTGTTATGTTTTGTTTTGTTTTGTTTTGTAGTGGTACTTCATGTTACCAGTTTAAATAAGCAGCTCTGCACAGATGATCATCTTTAAATATTCTGGTTTTTTACCGACCTTTTTTTTTTGTACAAGCCATGTTTTCACTTCTGTAATCAGACCAGGGGGGGCAAATGAAAAAAAAACCTCTTTATTTGCTTGTTGAGCTGCCTTCAGCTAAATAATTTACATAAATGGATGTCAATGGGGTGGCACAGTGGCGCAGTGGTTAGCACTATCGTCTCACAGCAAGAAAGTGCAGCGTTTGAACCTGGTGGCCTCTCACCGTACCTGCATGGGATTCCTCCAGGCACTTGGGTTTCCTCCTAAAGTCCAAATACAGGCAGTTTAGGTCAGCTGGCTACTCTAAATTGGCCATGAGTGTGAATGGGTGTTCGTCTCTGGGATTGGTTCAGGCCTAGCCTGCGACCCCGAAGGACAAGCAGTATAGATATTATATGGATGGACATGATTAGATAAGCTTCATCAAGTGGTTTAGAAAGCAAGCTCTTTAACTATGAGTGTTTTGTTATTTAAAGATCAGCTCTGCTGTATTATTTTTTTGTAAATTCTCAGTTGAATCTGCTGAAATACCTTGCTGGGCCTGTATCCAGATACCAGTTTACTAGTTGATGACCCCTGATCTATAAGCCACTTCCAGCGTCAGAGAAACATAAGCATAAGGGTGAGGATAAGCTTTTAGTCTTATCTTTTAGAAGAGGCATTTCCACATCCTGCCCTAAATGTGACCACTGTCCGTCATTGTTGTTCTTCTACACAATCGGCACTGGATGAGGTCAATGTCAGTGATATATGTAGCACATCGAGAAAAGTTTCTTTCCTTCATGTAAACGTTCTCATTCCTGCCACATGGCCACAGGCACGACTACATACAAAAGTCGATCAGGTCTGATTTGATTTTTGTGTCCACACATTCTTTAAAAATGTGATTTATTGCATTAAAGCACTTCAACCTGGTAATGTGAACATAGCCTGTGAGTAATAGATGGAACAATTGAAATGTATTACACAATCAATTGACCCTTAAATATGCCAGTAAGCCTCTCATAGCTAAACAGCTTGTGCTCAAAATAATGTTAAATACCTCATCCCATCAAAAAAGACATCAAAGGTTAGTGTGTGTGTGTGTGTGTGTGTGTGTGTGTGTGTGTGTGTGTGTGTGTGTGTGTGTGTGTGTGTGTGTGTGTGAAATTGCTATAAAACCTTTTGCTGTGAGCATGTTTAAGAACAAGGCATCAAAAATTGCCCTTCCAGCTTATCTTGCAACACCCACTTGATATATAATACACAATCCACAGCTCATCCCTTTACTTTCCTTCCTTGGAAAACATCAAAGCAGGGCTGTCAGAGGAGGAGACACGGTCCTGCCGGAAAAATTCGATCTCTTGCCCGAGTCGTTGTAAGTCCCTCTGTGGCACTGAAGAAGCGCCCTGCGGTGTCCCGGTTAGCTGGAGAGAACCTAATAAGACGGGTGTTAATTGTGTTTCTGTGTAGTCCCTTCAGCTACAAGCTGTCACCGGACAATAGTTTTAGCTTTATTTCAGACCTCAGTGGAGGAGAGGCCATGTGTCTCACAGCTGGACTGCTCAGTGCTCTTACCCAAACTCTAGGTTTTTAATTTTTTAATTTCTTTTCAGTGCCTTTGCTTTTTTTCATCCTTACCTGCTTATGTTTTGGTCATCTCTAAATGCAAGTGGATATACAGTGGATACCCGACTCATGCACTTAATTTGTTCCGAGACTCTGTTCGCGACCCGAATCAATTTTTCCCATTGAACTTGATATAAATACAATTAATGTGTTTCAGCCCTCAAAAAGTGTATTATGGGTTTATGTGTGGCAATAAAACATAGAATACAATTAAAATAGCCTTAATTATAGAAAAATAAAAGTAAATGAAATAAACAGATGATTTTTAAGGGCCGCGTTCCCATTGCGGTGGAGACGTAGTCGCTGGCGTAGGTGGACGGTGGTGGAGGGATATGGTGGTGGTTCTCATGTTTTGCGATTATTTCTTTCTTTCTTTCAACTGTTATACGCTTAGGCTTCTTACTCTCACTACCATTTCCACTTTCTTGGGACCCGTAATGAAGCTTACAGAGCAAAAATGCAGAGAAATACAACGAAAACATGCGTTGAACACGTTCATAGCGCGAGTGCTTGACCGAAACGTAATGTTTGTGCCACGATGCACGGGTTGATTGTCTGTACATCAGTCAAGGATTTGTTCGTCAGTCAGTCCAAAATCTGTTTAAAAGTTTGTTCGCCATCCGACGCGTTCGCGAGCCGAGGGGTTTTTTCCCATATGTAAAAAAAAAAAATTCACTTGACTTGTAAAAAAAACAAACAAACAGGCAGCTGGATCCTATTAGCACTTCACCACAAGTTTCATCTTGAAATGGATGTACTGTACACTGTGATGCGCTCCATTAATAGCGCTATATCTATGCAGCAACACTCCAGCAGAGAAGATGATTTAAAGGCAGAATACTTTTTCTTTATAATATTTGGTGTAGTTTTTCTCAGGTTTATGCTGAGCTGAAAATCTTTTTGGTCTGTGGCAACCCTAGTTCTCGTGAAGAGCAAGAGGTTGGATATAATCGCAAGTCCTTTAATTAAACAAACCCAAATCAGCAGGCTGTAATCACTAACAGTAGGCAGACTAAAGTCAATCGATCAGGCAAACAACACATGCAGGGCAGAGTCAAATAAACACGAGTGAATCTTCATGTTCGCAACCAGAGAAGACGAGTACACAGAGATGAGGCAGACTTGGGTGTGATGTGGCACAAGTCCTGTAAATGAGAGAAAACACAAAAGGACCACCAACATGCAGCCAATCAGGAAACATGCAGCCAATCAGGAAACATGCTTCTGCACTTGAGACTCATCCTGTACATATTTCCACATGGAGATTGTAAAAAATTTGCAATTTATCCCCAAGACTCACCTTTGCTCCAGTAAATAATCTCATCTGGATATTGTACCTCAGAGCTAATGCTGTAATCATAAAGACTCATCTGAGTGCTCATCTCAGGACATATTTACACCATGCTCACCCGGATCAATGATTTAACACAGTTAAAAAAAAAACAAGAAATCTGTCTTCTAATGATGTATAATTTTACTATTTGGTGTTACCCAGAAGAGGATGGGTTTCCTTTTGACTCTGGCTCCACTCAAGATCATTTCAAGACATTTTTCCCTGCCTCGGGCTTGCTCATTAGGGATGTAAATCTATATCGGGATTTCTCTAAAGCTGACGTGTGATTATGTGCCTAATGCGAAAGATTTTACATAAATAACATGGGATTGAATTATCTTGCACATAGAAGTGCCAGTGTTTTGGGGTGTGCCCACAGTCATCGACTCGACAGTTAAGTCTTTCAGCGAGAACACTATTATCTAAAGACCTACAGGTGCATTGCTTGACTCTTGCTTAATCAATCGACGTGGGAATGGTTTCTTTTCTGCTTCTCCCCTGTGGGGAAGGTTTATTCATCCGTAGTCACCTGTAACTGGACTCCTAACTTAATGAATGCCTGGAATTTGCAGACAATTGGGAATCGATAGCAGTAATTACATTCAGGAATCCAGAGTCGCTGGCTTTTATTTATTCTAGTTTGGTTTTTAGAGCCACGTTGTACACACATGGCTATTCTATGTGAGGAGGTAATTTATTACCGCGACTTGATTTAGTGTGGCTTCAGTTGTGCTCGGCTCGGCCATCTGCATTTAAAGATTTCCACATCCCACTGGACATTCAGTGCTGGTGGAGTCAGCAGTAAATATGCGGTATCCTCAAGAGGAATCGGGAGGTAAAGGTAAAGGAATGGCTGAATGCTTATTCCGGCGCAGCATAATTCCGATAGCATCATGACTGTCAGGAAGAGCTTAAGTGGAGGGCCTTGGAAGTGCCGCTCGGCTCCCTAGAGGCAGAAATATATGGCTCTGCAATCCTTCTCCTTCTCTTAGCCTCTCTCTCACCTTCTTGGCTCTTTCCTCAAGCAGCTGCTAAATTCCCATTCCACTTTGACAAGTGAAGAGCTCGATTTAATTAGAGGCAGTCCAGAGAACGGGGAATAGAGTTGCCGGGTTTTACCTGTCATATCTCTAGCACGGCTCTCTGTCAGGCAGAGAAGCGATACATCAGCTCCAGAACCTGTTCCACTAAACATGTAACATCTTTTCTAAGCAATGGACCCAGAATGGTCCTTACCCTGAGTCTGATAGTTGGAACTGATCTCACATATGCTCTGAGATGAACTCTACAAGCGTCTGATCCTTTGATGAGCCTGAAGAGGAGCAGCCCAGTCGTAGGTGTATTGTAATGTAGCATTTAGCAGCATTGATCTCTTAAGGGCAGATTGACATGATAGGGATAATCTGCCACCTCTGTGTTGACTTGGTGCTCCTTGGAGACATGGGCGCCGTCTTGTCAATCAGTTAGGCTTGACTTTTAGCAATTCATAATTTATTAGTTAACCTTGTGAATAACTAATTAAGATGACTTTGCGTAGGTCACCCTTTGCCCTGTAAGATCCAAATAACTATGTCAGACATTTTTTTTTAACTATTGTACAAGGCTGTTTAAAAAAAAAAAAAAAGCCACCTAAAAAAATCACTATGCGGTAGTGTTGTGGGGGGTGGGGTGTTCAGAATTTATTTTTTTATTTTTTTATTTTTTTTAAGAAGCAAATTATGAATGTACGCTCATTTCTTTGCTTCAGGGGTCTTACACATCAATACACAATGCTATTTTAGATGAGCAGAAAAGAGGGAGCCATAATCCATCCAATCCACACGTCTAAATGCAGCCAGTCTTTCTCTCTACAGAGAGCTTTTAACACAAATATGGGTTGTCTTTATGTATTAAGTGCATGCATATGGTTTTTTTCGAGTGCTTCATGTATTACTTGGCTGTATAGAAGCCAAATGCACTGATATAAACTGATTTAGAGAGCTTTGTGCTTTGACAGTTTGTACATACGACAGAGATTATGGACATGATGGATTTACCTCACAAGGACTGCGTGGTTTCTGTGACATCTTTGAAAACCTGTAAAAAATAAATAGATAAATAAATAAGTTATATACAGTGAACCGCCGCAATACCGCGGTTGACCTCTCGCGGCTTCACTGCATCGCGGATTTTTAAAAATGTTCCTTCAAACATTAAAAGAACATTTAAATCGCAATAAAACAGTATGCACTGTATTTCATCAGCGGATGAAAAGTGAAAGTGGCTGTGTACGCCACTTCCGCTTCAACTCGT
>JAQLOM010000011.1:4784546-4804450 GCA_030068315.1 Chrysichthys thysi | reverse complement strand
GCGTCTATTGGAGACCGGCGTCTATTTGTCGTGACATGTTTTTAGCCCGGCGTTTATTGGAAACGGGCGTCTATAAGAGACGGGCTATTATTAGAAGATATACGGTACACATATCAATTTCACAAGATTACTTAACTAAATACCTACATAAACAAATATGGCTCCTACACCAGGATTCCTGGCCCAAAATGCATCATTGCAAAATGTGGATGGTGACCCAATCTGTATTCCAAGGAGCCTGCTGATACATGAATAAAATGATGTGTTTTTCCTTATGCAGTGCAATTTTTTTGGAGACTTCCCCATAATGCATTCCCTTTAATCTGCACTATTTAATTTTGATGTCATGTAAAGCCCCTTGGATGTGTGTGAGGGCATGACTGAAAATTGTGCAATGATTATTCTCAGGGTGATGGGAACAGTGGGATAGGTTCTCGCTTTTATGTTGCTGTAGAAACATCTGCCTTTGATGGCCAGCACTAGATGTGTGCCTGGGAAAAGAACTGAGCCAGTACACACACACACACACATGCTCCACTGGCCATGATTTCCAATAACCCCCAGCGAGAGACTGGCAGCACACTGTAAATAACCTCAGCGCTCACCAAATCCCCCAGTATCAGTCTATGTGTAGCCCTTATCTGATGGGTAAGTCTCACAGAAGCCCTAAAGACACCCACTAACACTGAAACCGAATAGGAAAGTTGCACTCATATTTTTTAAAACTTGATTACAGACTCTTATTTAAACCTTATTTTGGACCCTTGGCTGAAGGTGAAAGTAAATCAGTCTAATGAGGAAGAATTATTCGCAGTGGAAAGGGCATAATCAGGGTGTACTAATATATTACCAATAAGCTTCATAGGGTATAGAATTTTTGAAATGAGGTCCTATTTCAAGAGAAGAAAGGTAATTACCGTTAACTCTCATGCCATTTTTTTCATCAGCTTTTTAAACTGGTGTGTGTTCGATCATGCAGAGTGACCCCTATCTCAATACCATTTCTTAGTGAGAGCCGTGTTTCCTATAAACCAACATTACCCAGCGGGGGGAGTGGGGTATTACGTCTGTCAAATTGCACGAAAAGAAAAAAAAAAGCTTTAGGAAAGTTGCTGTGTGATTGGCATGGAGCTGTGGGAATGTAGCAAGCCAGAAAGAGTAAACCTGTATACCTTATCTTACTCAAAGCTCAAGGCTTTTTACCTTACTCGCAGCAAGCAAGCGAAGCAAGAAAATGGATTTTTTTTTTGCCTGAGAGGTCCCTTCCATTCCAAAAAGGTTTATGTGGACAGTGTTTATTATTTGCTGTTGGATGAATTAAATACCATTTACAAATCCTTAACCTGTCGGGATTTTAAAGCCGAGGCGGTACTACCTGTACAATAGTCATGGGCTGGTTCTGTTGAATGAGTCTACAGAAATCAGGTTGTAAGCATGAACAAATAAGGGTTTGTCAGCATGTCAAAATCAGGTCCTGGAGGGCTAGATGTGTACTGTATAGAGATGTGTGTTTTGCTTCTTCATACCAAAACGCAGTCTATAACAGCTTTGCTAATTAGCTGATGAGTTGAATAAAATGCCAAACGGCAGCTTTTTTTTTTTTTTTTTTTTTGCTGGGTTCTCCAGGGCTTGTGCCTGACAGCCCTGACTTACGTTGCCTCATTTGTTTTTTAATTATGTTGTCTTTGTTGACTTGTCTTTCTTATAAAGACTGTGTCATTCTGCAGATGTATGCATAACTTAAGAGATAAAACTCATTGATGCATGCCGTTACAGGAAAATAATCAGCATTAGCATTGTGCGACGCATCCCCACACAAAGTCAAACGTTGGGAATGATTTTTTAATAACAGTACATTTTGTATATCTAAGTACAGTATAACTATGATATCTAAGTATCTGTAACGGTATATCGAAGTATCTTTTTCCTCTTATAGCGCAGCAGTTTCCCAACAGTTTTCTGTTAAAGAAAATGACCAAAGACCTTCCAATCAGTCCGAATCTAGAATTCAGCAGCAAAGGTTGTATAATAGGAGGTTAACGCTTATCTTACAAATTCTTGCTTTCTACAAAGACTGCCAATATGTTTCATTGGATCACCTCAAGAACCAGAGCATCCGTAGATTGCTGGTCCATACCTCTATCAGGTAACCTCTGTTATGATAAAGTAAATTCAATCGTCTTATTCTTTACTTTCCAAAGAAGAAGCTACAGTACATAGGAGGAAATGTGCACTGTGTTTCTTTAACCTTGAAGATGAGGCAATGTGAGGTTCAGTTTGGAAATTTTCGACAATAAAACACAAAACAAGCCCTGGAAATGACAGCTGAGCAAGTGCGGAGGCTTTGATATGGCTCACAATGTAGACACTAGGATGTAATAAGTTCATTTATCAACCTCAAGGGCAAATTAAGTCTAAATAGACACCCTAAATGACTACATTGTCAGAAGGAAATTGAAAGAGCAATTGATTACTTTATAGCAGCCTTAATACCACATAAGATGAAGGCCACCACCCGACATTTACCAAATAAGCCGACCTATCATTCGGTTTCAGTTGTGAGGAAATCCATTCAATCCACTGGTGAAATTGTATAGGACAGGATTACCGTGTTTAACTTTGCTCTATACAGCGCCATTTCAGGTTAAGTCCCTGTGTTCCAGGACTGACCGTCCTTGTCTTTTCTCCACAGTCGGCACTTCAACCCCACCTGGTACTCTGTTATCTCTGCGACATTCTGGTCTCAGGCCCATTGCAGTCTCGGTGCCCACGTGTCTCTAACAGGTGTCGGCTCCCTGGGCTCCCTTAAATGCTCCAGTGCTAGCAATAAGTTAGCCGTAGATTCTAGGAGCAGGTGTGCAGCACTGTCTCCCACAGCCAGTCTCACCAGATCAACTAATTACATTCCCCTCACCTATTCTCTTTAGCACGTTTATACCACCACGGGCGCCAGAGACGACAGGTGGTGTCAAAATCCGGCTCTCAGGTTGGATTCGACAATGCATTCGAGCTCACGTCTTTAGCAGAGCGTGAAGTGCTTTGCAGCAAATGTAAACTAAATGGGCTACAGGTAGAGTTGGAAAGGTAAAAGGTAGATGTATTATTTCACCTGCCAACTGGCATCAAAACAAAAGAGAAGTGTTCAGCACATGAAATAAACAGAATTGAGTCGAATTCAGGCAACGTGAAACTTTAACATACAGCGAAAAGCCGAACACGAGCATCCACAGGTGAATGACAGCGCGGTGCGTGATTGATCTTTTTTGCTCATGGTGCATCCCAGGCCTCTGTGGGTTTCTGTGGATTGATCATTAAATATTGCTGTGTTATGCATGCAGGACTGGAAAATACTTGAGTACCTGTTCTTACCCTTTACTGGCTTATTATTGAAATTAGATACAGTGGAACCTAGGGTCACAAACTTAATTCGTTCCAAGATTCTGTTCGTGAACCGGTTTGTTCATGACCCGAATCAGTTTTTCCCACTGAAGTGAATGTGAATACAATTAATGTGTTTCAGCCCTCAAAAACATGTTTTTAAAGTGTATTATGGGTTTATGTGTCACAAAAAAACATAGAATAAAATTAAAATCACCTTAATTATAGAAAAATAAACCTAAATGAATTAAACAGATGATTTTAATGCACGTTGCCTTTGTGGTGGAGATGTAGTCACTGGCGTAGGTGGACGGTGGCGGAGGGATATGGTGGCGCTTCTCATGTTTTGTGATCATCTATTTGTTTATTTATTTATTTATTTCAAATGTTATATGCTTGGGCTTCTTACTCTCACTACCATTTCCACTTTCCTGGGACCCGTAATGAAGCTTATAGAGCAAAGATGAATAGAAACACAACAAAAACATGTTGTGAACATTTTTTTAATGAGTTTTAAACACAGAAAAAAAAATAAAAGTTTGAACAATCCTTCATTATACAAAAACTTACTGCAAACAACCAAGAAGATGGGCGGGGAGGAGGTTACTGTACAGCGAATGAACACAGATCTGACCGAGACTGATTAAAGGGACACGTGCGTCTTTGTTAGTTACGCAATCCGCAATTGTGCAAAATGCAAACAGAAAATGGGAAAACATTGGCACGTACAAGTTGTTCAGCGTCCGACTATGTGGTCGAGACCAGATGCAAAATTTTGGTGTATTTTTTGGTCGGGAACCAATTTGTTCGTGTTCGGAGCCATTCGTGACCAGAGGTTCCACTGAACTTGTACCCTTACTTAATTACAGTTCCAGTCATGTTCATGTGAGTAAAAATTTGCCTGGATGATTCCCCTTTTAATTAAGTAAGACTTTGATGCACTGTGTGTTTAGTGCAAGTTTTCTGTATGTTTTCCACACTTTGAATGCGTGTTACATTATTGATTAAGGTAAATTAGGAGAATTCTTACTTTAACCTGGCAGCACAGACTCGCACAATACCACGTCTGATTGCTTGGAGCATTGTGCTGCCCTGGGTGGCCCTGCCATCTCTCCCACCCCCTGACGCCTGGCACTAGTTCCGTGTCACATACTCATGTGCCTCCCTCCATACCACTGGGTCTTAGCCCCAGAGCCCAAACGCTGCTCCATATTAGTGCTTGACTGCACAAGCAGTCGAGCAAAAGGTCAGAAACTAAGATGAAGTTTGATTAGAAAACGATCACAGCTCCTCATGAGCAACAGCACCGTTAAGCTGCGAGTCAGCAGAAGATGCCATGCCCTCAGTTGACAATGCTGCCGATGGCTTGTTTGATGGTTTGTTTTGTGAATGAGCATCGAAATCGAGGATGAGCCTACCTACAGAAGGCCAGATGGAACAAATTGCAAGTCACAGACTTTTTTTTTTTTTACTTCATTCTTATTTAAATCCGTGCAAAGCGTGAGTGCGAAAAGTGTGAAGAAGCTTTTTCACATCACCTTGTCTTATCATGTTATCATTCATCCTGACGCCTTTTCTTTTTAAAGTTGTTCTTTAAAATGCTGCTCCCTTGTTTATCCTTTCACCAAAAACCTAATCTACCTGTCTCTTTCTTGCTGTCTCTCTTTGTTTCTTTCTGCCAGCTGGGACAACATATATATTTGGGAAAGGTGGAGCGCTCATCACATACACATGGGCACCAAACGAGCGACCAAGCACAAGGGCGGACCGGCTGGCCGTGGGCTTTAGCACTCAGTTGAAAGATGCCATCCTGGTGCAGGTGGAAAGCACACAGGGCCTGGGAGACTTCCTCCAGCTACACATAGTGAGTACCAAACTTTACCCCTGTTCAAAGCCTCAGCTGATCTGTTGAAGGATTACTTCACCATAAAATGAAGGCATCTGATGATCAGTTACATGTACGCTGATCGTTTTAGTTCATTATCACTGACATTAGTATAAGCATAAAAAAAAGGTTCATGTATTTCTGTAAGTGAGGATAAACTTTTGCTGATTTTGAATCATCTGGGAGCTCTACTCCAAGCAATTAACATGACATGACATTAGCGTGTCCCTTCCGTACATGTCATCTTGTGGTTTGGGGACCCTTAGGACCTCTGAAATAAACACTCAATACAAATGAAGTTGGATAAAAGTTCCTTTGAGGCACTGTAAAATCATGAAGCTGCATTGAGGCCACTGAGATCAAGCTGTGCAAATAAACCTTGTCATTTGCCCCAGATAAGATAAAGCGATAACACAGCTCACAGGAAAGATTAGAGGCGCCTGGTGAGAACGATAATCTGAAACATGAAAACAGGAAGAGTAAGACGGGATCATATTTTAGCCTATTTAATTAACACAGATCTGTGAAGGTGTGACAATATGGTGGCATATATCAGGTTGGAAAATGACTCACTGACCCTTTCTTACAATTCCCACAATTATATTTAAAGTGAGGTAGAAAAAAAAAGAAAAGAAAAGAAAGCATTGTCTTCAGATAAATAGTTCATTTGGTCTGAAGCTTGGACTTTCACATTGGAAGCCTCCTTAGCAGTCCAGGAATAAACAGTCTGACAGCAGCTGCTCGGCCATACACAGAGCGACGTTTGTTTTCCGAGCCTCCCCCTCGCTTGTTGCAGTCTTTAAACTCAACAATGGTTCATTCTGCTGCTGAAAGGCTGGGTTTGTGTGAGCTCTGTCAGATGGCTGTTGTGATGGCTCGTCTGCGAAATGTCTTTCCGTTAGATGCAGTTTTAGCCGCAGAGCTTATTCTCACTCGACACAAGGACATCGCTCAACATTGATTTTCACCCCATCGAGCGCCTGGGATTTGGCGTGTATAATGTACGAGGTTCAGTTATAAATAAAAAGCAAGTGTGTGAAGTTTATGGTAAGCATAAAAAGCAGGTTACAATGTGGTTCGCCCCTGCTTTTATCAACAGCGCTGCTTTCACCTCAGTACTTGTCCTTCATGAAGAAGTGTTTGCTTGGCTTGGAAAATTAGAAGCAAGGACACATTTGGCCATAAGTACAGCAGCGGCATGGATTCAAGAAGAAAAAGCACACACCTCAGGGAAATAAAATCTTTAGGGTGTTCCCCCTCCCAAGCAGGGCTTGCATTTGTCCATGTCCTGTCATAGTATCCCCGCAGTGTCCCATCGCTCGAGCTCTACCTGGTTCCTGGCTGCTGATGCTTGGCGCCACTTTCTCACCCACAAAGTCGGAGACCTGCAGGAAGGCGTGGGCTGATGAATGAGGTGATGCCATCAGCAGACCAGTCGTTCTCACTGCCAGTAATGAGCAGCAGAGTGGTTTGATTTTCCAGGGTGGCTGTGTATCGATCTTCACTGAGACTCTGGCCTCCATCATCTCAAAGGCATTTTGGAATGAGGGTGCCATGGGGGTTCACCACCCTACTTGTCAGGGGCAAGCTGATGGATTAATGGAGCTCTCTGATCTGTGTGGCTGAGTTTGTTCAGTATGAGCAAGTACTGGGAGAGAGGTGTGCTGCAGCTGTTCTGTACTGGTTAATGTTACAGGAAGAGCTGTTAGTTAGCTGCTGTAAATAGTTGAATCAGGTGTGTTGGGTACAAGGAAAACTAATGCTAACAATTACAGGACATGGGCACTTCAGGATCAGTGTTGGGAATGGAGTTGATTAATGAAATAAGATGATGATGTCAAGAACGTTTTGACTCCAAGCTTAGCCCTTCTGAGGATCTCTAGAACATGACTGTAGCCAAGTAAAGGATTTATGAATGTGCAATTAAGTAGATGAAATATCATGACCAGTGGATTTATCTCAATCTCATCATGGGTTTGATTAATAACTCAATGGATCATTTGTGTCTACACACCCATGCCCTGGTCTCAACAGTGACAGGGGCTATTGCTCCATTTGTACGAGACCAATTCCTGGGCACCGGTATTTATATTGCCCATGGACTCCCATCTTTCAGGATACTGTGGGATGTGCCACCAGTGAACCAATGGAGAATGAATAACCTGTTGGTTTTACTCGATGAACTTGTTGTCTTGGCTCTCAGACAAGAGTCAGTGGTGATGAGCAGATCTTTATATCATGTGCAGTAGCCTGCTTAAACATTTGCACAACTTGTACACTCCTGACCACAGAGCAGCTGCAAAAGTTACCATTCGCCTTGAAATATTGCTGTGCTTGGAGGTTCTACAGTGCCGAACTCCCCGATTCTGCCTCAGGCTGAGGGCATCCATCTCACATTTGACTTATTGTGGAGCACTTTGGGCTGAGGAACAGATGCATGGGGCAGGGGGGGGCTCTCCTCAGGGGAAATCAGTCTTTTTAGCAGTGTGTATCCCCTGGACAGATGTGCCATGATTAAAAACGGAGGGAAAATCTGTCAAATGGCAGTGCCTTGCCTCATAATTAAAGGAGCACCTGTTCCTGAAACAGTGAGCTCCAACCTTAAAGCCTAGCACATCGATTCAGCATTTTCTCTCCATTCTTTTAGTAACTCTGATCTACACTTACAAGGCAATGGAGATGTGGTGACTCAGCAAGATATAGTGGCTCTAATTATACTAAAGAGTTAAGTGTGTAAACTTTTTAAAAGTGCAAACTGAATTACTGAAATCTTTTAAATCAGCAAAATTCTCTCTCATTTTACAATTTATTTACATGCCTTATATGCATAAATTAACTGACCTGTAGGGCAGGTAATAAATATGTGAACACCTCTTTTCCACCTGATTAAGATAAATTTACTAAAGACCTGTCCTACTGACAAGGTACCAGAATCTTTATTATAATCATGCTTAAGTATTTCAAAAATAAGCAGGTTTGTCAAAACAGTGACTTATTACCAGTGTAACTTTGGTATATATTTGAGAATTGCCACACATTCACACCTCAAATGCCAGCACCACTTCTATACACTCTAATGTCCACAGACTTATTTTACATTCTTGATTTATTTTGAAGTTTTCCAACATTCAACTTTGCTTTTATTTAGCAATGTATTTGATGTGTGTTCATGCATGTGAGATTTTATTAAATCGGGGGTAGTGTGTACTTGCTAGTGGGGCAAGCAAGTACATGAAGGCCATGTTTATAAAACACATGAAATATCTTTGAAACACAATAACATGGATCTTTTAGGCAAAATGGCATAATTAATGAATGTTTATTATTCACATATCATAATTAGTAATTGAGTTTTTATTACACAGTTTGAATTTATGGTTATATTGCAAAGGCAAATCAAATCAGTTATAGATAAGTTATGATTTGTGGGTTTGCCGAACCATCACATTCAAATGTCAAGTTCAACAGATCCACTGCCTTTCAAATAGGTGTTTGACCTTAGTTAGGTCTCTTACAGCTTGTGACCATAGATTTTAGTGGTGCCAGATCACTTTAATAATGACACAAAACTATTAATCTACATAGCCTAAAATCTCTTAGATTTAACTCAGATTGTTTGCTATAAAACTAATGCCTGTGTAGTATTCATAAAGAAGTCCAATTTGGCATAAAACCAAAACAAAACTGTCCTGTCCCCTGGAAGTCTTCATGACTTTGCTAGGAGCATTATTCTTGCGCCACAGGCCTCTGTTAGCACTTCTTGTAGTTCCCATTTTTGACCACTAGGTGCATTAATAATAGTTAGCATTAATGGCGCTAAATGAGCGATGGAGCATGAAAGGTGCACAAATTAACTTTAAATTTGACCACTTTTTTCATAAGTATTTATGTATATTTTAGTACAGTACATTCAAAATGTTAAATGGCTGACATATATGGTGAGGCTGTGCTCCACCTGCCCCTATAGCACCTGCCGCTGCTTCCTGAGATATCTTGAAAATGATGTGTCTTTAGCTTCATGTTAGGATTTTCTGAGTTTCTGTCACGATGGGTTATGATGAGAAGCTAATATGTTCTCTTTTGTAAAATGCTTTGCTATTCCCTAAGATAGGAAGAGATACCAATCAATTAATACATTGGCTTTGATGAAATCGGCGGCTTCTAATGGTGAATCTAGAAGGAGGAACAGAGCCTCAGAATGAGCTTCTTTTGAAATTAGCATTCTATGCTTTACATTTTACACTTTTGCAATTTTTCTATGTTGATTCTTTTCGTAACTAGAGAGATATTTATCATGCATTGTCTTTTTGCGCCTTGAATATGACCCAGACTAATGCAGTGGTAGAATCCATTTGCACATGTCTGACTGGGTTTGTCTTGCCACTGAAATAGCCATTTTAGCATTCCTGTGATACATTTTATGCTGCTGTCATAAAGCCTCTGCATTAGCCAGGGCTTTTTTTTTTTTTTTTTTTTTTTTTTTTACAAAATTTGTGCCATGTTTTCATCTGGTGTGTGTTTGTCCATTGGTGCTCTGGGCCACATAAGATTTGTGAGCAGTTCACAGTTTACTTCAGAATGTAAAGAAATCAAGAGGATCGAGAGGTGTGTTTTTCTTCTAGGAAGCAACGTACACTAGTAGACATGGGTGTTTTCTTAAGATAAGACTTCTCAGCTCTTATTGAGCTGCTTAATGCACATTTGTTTACTGACAGCTATGAGACCTGCTGTCTAGTGCACTGTTAGGAAGATACAAGCAGCAACTGGTACTTTTTATATATCTTCAATTACTCATTTCATTGTAAGTCTAATTATATATTTCACAATACACTCACAGAGCACTTAATGAACAACGCCTGTACACCGACTCATACATAAATATTAATAATGAACACACATTTATACAGCGCCTCTCATAATCCCAAGGTGGCATTACATGGGGGGTAGAGTTAAATGTTCATTGAAGAAGAAAAACCTTAAATTCAGATTTGAAAGTAGAGAAAGAAGAGCAGCCATGGAGAGATTGAGGCAGAGAATTCCAGAGTTTAAGGGCCATGGCCCTGAAGGACATGCCTCCCATGATGGAAAGTCTAATACGTGGAGCATCAGGTAGATTACTGAGTGAGTTGATGACCTGAGAGAGCGAGAGGGGGAGTAAAGGGTTAAGAGTTCACTGAGTTAGAGAGGAGCAAGGTCATGCAGGGTTTAAAGGTGAGAAGAACGGTTTTGATCTTGATACATGAGAGAACCAATAGCCAGTGTAGCTGAGGGAGGATGGGCTGATGTGAGCTGAGAGCTTAGTATGAGTAGTAGAGCATTTTTAAAGACTTTTGCAGGGAGGCCAATGAAATGGGAATTATAGTAGTCAATATGGGACATGATGAAAGCATGAGCCAGAGTTTGAGCATCGTTCCTAATCAGAAATGGGTAAAGACGAACTTTGTTACAGAGGTGAATGAAAATGTCCTGGAAGCTTATTTTCAGAACACCAGTGTGCTGCTAGAAAGGGTTAAATCAATATTAAGTAACCTTTTCTGTTCCATTGTATAATGTAAGGCTTTAACGAATTATCGAGCCGAGTATATATCCTTACATAAAGCTTTGAGTAGAACTTTTAAACATAACTTGTTCGAAACTACAAGTTAGCCTTATTCATAAAAGATATCATGCAGCTACATTAGTGCTAAAGAGAAACATGGGAAGATACCAACTGTCTTCACGGATTAGAGAAGTCAGAGATAAGGCCATAGCAGTATCAGCGATAAGGATCCAGCTGACTTCAACATGTCTTCAGGTGGACTGGCAGTGGCACTTTGACATTCAGGCATTCAAGCTGGAAGAAGACCGGGTGTCATTTTACAGTCTTTAACTGTCTAGTTTTAGTGAGACTTTTCCCATTGTGGCCTTAGATTCCAGCTCTTGGCTGACGGGAGTGGAATCTAATGTGGTCTTCTAGTGTTGTAGGCCATCTGCCTCAAAATTGGACTTGTTTCTTCTGAGATGCGTTTCTGCTTCCCCATTTTTAACGAGATTATCCGACTTACCATCGCTTTCCTGCGGTACGGTGGCTGAGTGGTTAGCACTGTCGCCTCACAGCGAGAAGGTCCTGGGTTCAAGCCCCGGGTTCGGCACAGGTGCCTTTCTGTGCGGAGTTTGCATGTTCTCCCCGTGTTCGCGTGGGTTCCTCCGGGTACTCCGGTTTCCTCCCACAGTCCAAAGACATGCACAGTGGGGGATTAGGCTAATTGGCTGCTCTAAATTGGCCGTAGGTATGAATGTGAGTGTGAATGTTGTCTGTCTATGTGTGTGTCACCCTGCGGTGGATTGGTGACCCGCCCAGGGTGTCCCGCCTCTCACCCGATGTCAGCTGGGATTGGCGCCATTGGGATTAAGCGGTAGAAGACGAAGATGAATAAAGACCATCGCTTTCCTCTCAGGTCGAAACAGTGAGGCCATTCTCCTCTGACCTTTCTCACCAACAAGGCCTTTTTTTTCTTTTCCTCACCACTCTACAGTATAAACTCTAGAGACTGTTGGGTGTAAAATGTCACCGTCAAAGTTACTGAGATCACATTCTGTTGTTTGATGTGAACAATAACTGAAGCCCTGAACCTGTATCTGCATGATTGTATGAAGGTGTTTGTATTAAAGTGGCCAGTGAATGAACTCTGCATAAAGTTTGATTGTGGAACTGGAGTGATTTCTGAGGTTCGGAAACTTAATGGAGCTTGGTGGAGCTTCATATGTGGTCTTTCTCCCAAATATCATTTATTACCTAACTCTAACAGCTAATAGACTTAATTATGCTAGCCTAAATAGTCTAATTATGCTAATGGCTTTGATTTTGTTGAGACATTAATGACTGTCATAGCATTAGAAATGTCACAAACTATAGGAAAGCTCACCAATACTGAAGCTATATAAAAGATCGCAATTCAAAATCAAATGTGCAGCCCTAAATTAATGTTATGCAGTTAGGATCTCTTCATAAATATAACTTTGAATAAGATTGTAAGTGCAATCTATCTGGTTCTTTATCACATTTAAATCTATTTGTACATTACATTACTGTCATTTGGTAGACACCCTTATCTAGAGTGTACATTTATCTCTTTTATACGACTGAGCACTTGAGGGTTAAGGGCCTTGCTCGAGGGCTCAGCCGTGGTAGCTTGGTGGTGCTTGGGTTTGAATTCCCGACCTTCCGATCAGTAGTGCAGTGTCTTAACCTCCTGAGCTTCCCCTGCCCCAGGCTTAGAACAAGGCTTCTGTTGTGGAATAGCAAGGACTGCTAAGTTTGTTCTGTACAACACTGTGTTAATACAGACATTTTTCACATGAAACTTTTGCGCACCAACCACAGAAAGTATCGGGCCACACCTGACATTGTTCCGTGAAGTTTGTAGCTGTGCTGAAAATCACTATTCTAACCTCGTATTCCATAATTCTAATGCAAACTTCTCGTCTCCCATGCAATATTCGTCCAAACTGTGTTTGAGGCCAGGCTGTTTCTGTCGTCCTTGCTCAGAATCAGCAGAAACAGCCAGGACGAAAATAAGTTGGATGCGCTCGTTGGGTTCTCAGTCCACTGAGCTGCAGCCGTAGATGATTTATGGTCGTCCGATATGCAGGGCCTACTGTCAGGCGCTAACCCGGAGTCGCCACTCTCTGTGCTCTGAATATGAGATGAAGTGCCTTTGGGAAAGGAGTGTTTCGCCTGTGGCATGACTGCAGAGCTGCACTGGTTTGCTTTAAGGAAACAAGGAGGGCAATCTACAAGGTGACTTGGCACTTCCATGTTGAAACTGAACAAAAGTTGTAGCAGACTCAGTGCAGAAGCTGATACACAAGTCTGTTTCACATCTCTTTATGAGAGAGTGTATTACAGTGCTTGGAAACTTGGAAACATTTACCGAAGCGGTTCATGCATACCCTATCACTTACTTTCTTCGTACACAAAGTCAGTCGTTATTTTGTTTATCGTTTGGAATCGTAGCTGTATTTGGAATCTTGAGAAGTTATTTTCTCTCTTTTTTAAAATAACACATTGACTTGCTTTTAGGTGGTTCTTCTTTTTTTTACTGCACCAAGTTTGGAAATTGAATTTTCATGAGCCCAAATATAAGAAAAATGCCCATTGCAATACATTTCAGCATTAACAGAGTCACATAAGTTTCCTCCAGACTGTTCTCTGGTTATGTTGTGTACTTTGGAACCTTATTCTTTTTTTTTTGTTGTTGTTGTTTTTGTTTTTTTAAGGAAGATGTGATAAAAATGGGACCAATTTGTGCAGAAGTACATTTTGGACGATTCCTAAATTGTAGCTGATGTCTTCAGTTGCCATGCCATCCTTCTTTACCGTCACCCTCTTGCTATTTTTAAAAAGCACACAGTGATCTGTATTAGCAGTACATCAGGCACTGCTGCCCTAATCTACTCTCCCTAATCTTGCTACAAGATACCTAGAGCCTACTGATGCACATCCAGGTCATTCAATTCATATATTCTTGCCCCAAAAGGAATCTGAAATCAAGCTGAGGAGAAATAGAAGAGCTTTTTTGTTACATTTATAATTTTATAAATTTGTTCTTTTTTTTTTTGGAAATGTATGACATACACAGCAGTCACAGACCCTTACCAAGTAGATTATTATAGTGTTTTAGTAGCTAGGTCAATAGATGTGTGTGTTGTACTTTATAGGGTATGCATGCATATTGTCATGACCCTAACTGTCCCCATCGCCTATTCCCAGTCACTCTTAAGCCTTTGCGGTACCAGTGGTGTCAGTTTTAATGATGGCTGTGTTGTAACGTGACCGTGAGGCTGCCTAATTTTGGTTTTCCCCTAAAAACTGCAGGTGCGTTTACAGAACTCCTGCTACACCTTCAGGCTAGACTCGTCCCAGGCCGTTTCTTCAGGCTCGGCTCATATTCTAATACGAGATGCTGCTTTACTTAACTCTGGACCTTCCTTTTCCCCGTAAAAATTCCAACATTTGTACTACTTTGATTTGCATTAGATATGTTAAGTGAGGCCCTAAATTTGCTATAAAAAAGGCGGAGGAGCGTAGCTCGGCAATTTAAAGTGCAGATCCATCACTGATGTTCTCAAGAAAACCACGAACTTGCGATGGAATGTCTAGACAGTCATTTAAATCAAGGCGATTTTTTACTTCACATGCACCTCTTAGATTCTATTGCCTGGCTGTCCATCCGTATGACCACCACCTAAGATCAAGCTAAAGAAAGCTCTCATGAGCAATAAAAAACGATCTCGAAGGCAGAAACTGTGAGAGGTGGCTGAAGAGTGTTTGTGCCAGTCTTGCAGCTTAGAACAAATCAAATGAGAATGCAGCCAATTACCTTTAGTTTAGCCCACTTGAGCACAGCACTCTCCATTGGTATGTGAGATGCAGAGTGACGTGAAACATGAGAGTATATCGTGGCAGACAGCTCAACCACAAGAAGAAAATGAAGAAGGGGATCAACCCGGGAACACACCAAGAATACAAATACAGGCTCTGTCCCACTTTTTCTATATTCAGCTGCCTGCGATGTAAAGGGAAGTGTTTCATTACCAGTCCACTTGAGCCACCTGAGTTCTGCTCAATGCTCTCCAGGTCCAGAGCTCCACCTACAGGAAGCCATGAATCATCAACATCATCGTCATCATCACCATCATCATGAGAGAAGGTCTTCATGGTGTAGGGGCAACACAGGACTGCTCTTAATTAAAAAAAAAATAAAATAAAATGAAGACCGGGAAACACGCCAGATGCCTACTGGCTTTATCACCATTATGGATATTTTAATAGTCTTTGAAAATCAGCTAAATGTCGTGGTATGTAATGAGTTTAATTCTAGTTATTTTAAGCTGGTTGCATATCACCTTGAGAGCGAGAGGAGGAGGGGAGGACCTAATGAGAGAGCCTTGGCTGTCCAGGCTTATCTTTGGGCTCT
The DNA here is from genome assembly GCA_030068315.1 of Chrysichthys thysi. Taxonomy (NCBI): domain Eukaryota; kingdom Metazoa; phylum Chordata; class Actinopteri; order Siluriformes; family Claroteidae; genus Chrysichthys; species Chrysichthys thysi. Next base: position 4,789,228 of record JAQLOM010000011.1, on the reverse strand, counting down.
GATTAAGTGTGAAGGTCATACGCTGTGACACCTATTAACATGCAGTGTTTGTGAGCAAACAGGCAGGTGAGCTTGGTGGGTGCTCACGACAAGCTGACCGGCTAAATGTCAGCCTCCCTGGGCAACCCTCGCCCATGAACTGGAAAGATATATTTGCCTTTAATCAGTGCTATCTCCACATTCCTTACCAGACAGCTGTCTCTTATCAGATAGGCTCAGAAACATCCCACTATTAACATCAGCTAACATCTCATCATTATAATCTTACCTCTCGGCTTTGACACAGAAAGTAGGACAGCCTTTTTCCAAGAACAGGGGGCTTCTTCACAAGGAGAGCACAGAACATGAATGCTTGTCAGACGTTTAAATGCAGACCCTATGCCACAAGACATAATGCGTCCCTATAATAAAAACGTCATGGCAATTGAAATGTCTCTTTTTCCTCTTCTCCCCATCGGTAACTTTTTTTTTTTTACGTTGAAAAGAATGTCATGCTCCCATCTTGCACCAGCTACATTCTCTTACATCTTTTATATATTTAAGGAGGGTTACAATGGAGACATTTCAAACATTCTCACCCACATCAGCCACACAAAAGGAATTCCATAAACGAAAATCGTCCCGAAAATAATGGCAAGCGGCTAAATTGAAAGGCAGCCGTGGCAAATGGCTGAATGTGACTGTAGCAAAGACTGTCGCATTGTGTTAGCCGTTTCCTATGTTCACAGTGATTATTTCAGTCAGATTAGGTGCTAGAAGTCTAACGAGTGTTATCGTCCTTCCAGAAATCTGCAATCTATTTTCTGCCAAGCGGCATCAACTTTAGAGTTAAAATCAGAAATCAGGGTGTGCTGGATTATTAAATCAGAGCTACGCTGCCTTTAAGCAGGAGCTTAGGGTTTACAGAGAGGAGTGTAAAGATAAGGGCAGATACAGCATTTGTGCCTGAAATACACCCATTCAAGTGTTATAATTCATTCTTTATAGGGCTTTAATGGTGCTTCAGAGCAATTGCTCATCCAACTTGTAACATTAATAGGAAATTCAAGGGCATGATAAGTATCCCTACAGATGCTTTGAGAGCAATAATCATGGAATGCATGTGAAAGCCTGCCCAAATGCATCTGATCTTGAAATGAGATGTGTAATATTAATAATAGTGTTTTGGAAACCTCAGAAATCTCTACGAGTTTATTCTCACAGAGAAAAGGAACAGGGATGTTGTCGTGCTGGAATAAGTGTGGGCTGTTTAGTTCCAGTGAAAGTAAATCTTAATTCTACAGCATACAAAAACATTCGAGATAACTTTGTGCCAACCACATGTGGGTGTTATGGTCAGGTGTCCACATACTTTTGGCTAGATATAGTGTATCTAGGTCTGCCAGGTCCAGGTGCTTGCTGTATTTATGGCTTCAGCCACCTCTGATTCCAAATGTGGATTGGAGAGTCGATTTTAAACCATGTTCAACAAACGAGTTCCTAATCGTCCTTGAAGAAAAGTCTTTTGCTTCACTTCGGTCAGTCAGCATAATCTCTTATAGTTTTGTGGAGAAATGTCCTCTTCTGACCATTTCATCAAGCATTCAGTTCCAAAGTCGTACCTAAAGCTAGCGAAGAATGACTGGCATATTGGCTGGCATTTATCTAATTATCTTCAGCCCTAATTTTGCGTCTGATATTACATTGCTGGTTTTTTGTTTTGTTTTGTTTTGTTTTTTTCATTTCTCCTGCCAGCATTTTGAAGCAATAATCAAATAACTATTCATGTTTAGGTTTTCTCTCTTTTTTCCATTTCTGATACTAAGCCTCAGACCTTCTAATTGGTAATCTATTTAAAAAAAAAAAAGCTTAACCACTGAGTGACAAAGGGAGGAATGGAGAAATAAAGACAAAGAAGAGATAGGGAGAGAGATGAGGTGAGAGTGCATGATTTTCTTCACCCTCCCATCTACACTCTCATCCGTAGCTCTTGTGTACTCCTCCACTACCAATCAGGAGCCCACCGGCTGAGCAGGCAGATGTACGATAGCAAGGAGCAGGGGGCTGATGTGATTGTGTTCAGAGTAGAGAGGAGGCACCTTCACTGCAGGGACAAATCCGTGTGAGTCCTGCAGGTTAGTTTTGACCTTGTTCCAGCTCATGAGAAGACAAAGAGTATTAGTTAGGGTGATAAAAAAAAAAAAAAGGCCACGGGGCAGGATGGTGGCATGGAGCAGACAGACACCTGCAAAATGAACGGCGAATGTAGAAAGCAAAAGCCGAATCCTGGAAATTTTCGGCGAAATCCCACCTCGGACACATTTTTTTTTAAATCTCAGAAAGAGGATGTGCCTGGGAAAAAGAGGCAGTATGGTCACCCTAGTATTATTATTATTCATTGGGTACCAAGTGCAATTGTTATACCCCAAAAGTGACCTTATAACTGACCTTAAAAATCAGGTCCATTTTAGTAGACTTTAGGTTCCTATGACATTTAATCAAGGCCTTTTTGCAAACGTAACAGTAAATACAGCAGGATGTCTGAGGAATGAGGGGGACTGGACTGCCCTCAGTCAGTGTAATCTGCCAATACTGACTGAAACCACCGGGTTGCTGCTGCATGCAATTCCTTAAGGCATGTTTCCAGAAACTATCCAAAACAAGAACTACCCAGTTCCTGGTTATGTTGGTAGTTGATACTGTATTTCCACTAGAGGACTGTTTTTCCCCCCTACTAAGGAATTCTGGCCAATCCCATCTCAACCCTGTAATATTCTCTAACAAATTTAGTTGGATATATTTCCATAAATATAAAAAAAATTAGTCATTTAATTCACTGTGACCCTGACCAGGCTAAAGCAGTTACTGCAGAGGAATGAATGAAAGTGGTAAATGCTTTCTGCAGCATCGACCGAGCATCTAATACTCTCCCAGGTTCATGAACATGGCCGTTCTTTGTCCCAGCTTCCCATCTGACTGCCCACACCTGACCACAACAAAGTCAAAACTGCCCACTCACATGACTTTTTTGCAGGGTCTCACTCCTGATAAACCTTTCAGCCTGTTCTTTGACCCCTGGTGTGGTTCATGGCCACAATTCTTGGACTCCATATAAAAAAAAGAACATGTCGATGATTGTCGAACATTTTCTTTGTACAACATTAATGAAGGAGGTGATACATTTTAGCATGCAGCAAAATGTAGAACGAGCAAACGTGGAGGAGGTTGATATTAAAGGTTTGTTACTCATCATTGTTACTTTTTTATAAATGGGATGCACCACTTTTGGCTCGCGACTTGTGTTTAAGGGAAAATGGCGTAGAAATGTTCTGCCTTGCCATCATGCCACAGTTAACACTCCAGCTGTGTGCAATGCCTCTGATATAATAAAAGTAAATGGTTGTTAGTTAATCTCAGGTTTTCAGCATGCCAGATGAGAGGATTAGCCATTCTGTAAAGCTAGCATTTAACAAATAAGCAATGTCCATTAGAGCAGTCATTTCTGGTCTTCAGCAAAGTGCCGACTTTGGATGAGAAACTAAAAAGGGTTAATGTGATTTTTTTTTAATAACTTCCTGGGTTCTTGAAAAGGTTCCTACAAGGTAAATGCAGCGACAGAGAAATTGTAGCAAATCCAGAATTGAGTACATTACTATAATGCATTACATATTATAAACTACACTGCTTGTTTGCACTAAATGGCTGCTTGTGTAAAGACGTGAAGCCAAACAAACCCAATTTGGAGCATTGAATGTCAGCGATGATTGAAAAGAGCATGTGTGCAGGACACTCACGATGCTCAAAAGCCCCTAGCCATCACCACAACCCAGACTGTCAGACTTGTTTTGTAGGATGTTTGGCATTTGGGGATTAGAGCTGGGTGTTTTGTACGTTAGCCTGCAGGGACAGCCTGTTGACAGGCGATCTCTCCTCTGGCTCGTAGCACCGCCTGCTCGTTACCGGCTGCCCTGAAGAGATTACTCATTCTCCCCACTCTTCCCTGACTGCCATCAGTAGCTTGGTGTCACATGCAGGAGACACACAAACCCCAAATCTGCTATGCATTTCATAAGTGCTATTTTTCTTTGATATAGCATCCCTGATCTGCAGGACTGAAGCAAGCTTCACCTCCACCTGACCTTCTCAGCACTGGAAACCTGTTGATCCAATAAAGTCCCATTGTGTTGGGGGCTTTTGTCTGTTGTTGACTCCTAATACTGTATGAACTAGCATGAGAAAGAAGGATGAAGGTGTGACATGAAGCCCTCTCTTGTGCAATAACTGAACCCAGGTTTTGACTATTCCAGTGTTGAAAGGAAATGATTTCCTTGCTCTGAGCAATGCATGGCATGTTTATGCAGATGGCTAATGAGTCATCTACAAGTAAGATAGCAAGCCTATTGGAAGAGAGCCTGTCAGAGAGGAAGATGGACAGGTGGGAAGCAGAGGAGGCTGATAAGGAGCACATGGCAGGATTCCATTCTCTGAGTGCCAGCTGATAGTATTAAGCTCTACACCAGCGCTCTCTCAGGAGCCATATGTAGTATTTTGCCTTCAGTGACTTAAGTACACTTTTGAGGAAAAGGATTCCTTAAGGGTTCTTTGGGTGAATATATATATATATATATATATATATATATATATATATATATATATATTTAGACATTGAATATATAATTTGATTCTAAATTGGAAACACTCCA
>JAQLOM010000011.1:4771870-4783151 GCA_030068315.1 Chrysichthys thysi | reverse complement strand
GAAGAGGCCCTGGGTGAGGCAGGCAGTTCTCTTGCCTCAAGGTAGGGGGCACTCGTGAGCCCAGACGTTCTTATGCTCCAGCTGCAGAGTAAGTCACAGCGAGCTAGCAACAATCTTAGTGTCCATGGTCACGAGAGAGTCAAGTGCTGTGATATTTTTTCCCCTCTCGCCTCGCCTGTTTTTACAATGGAGGATTTTATATCCAAACTCAAACTATTTTCTAAACTGGACTTTCAATTGAAACTGGAGGTCATCAATAAAGTGTGTGTGTGTGTGTGTGTGTGTGTGATTCCGTAAGGTAGACACCGGCAACTGAGAGATCAATGAAGAAGGCCAAATGAATGCAGAAATCACGTAACGAAATGCTACTGCCTCACCAGCCATGAACCTCACTGCACATCACTGCTACGATAGCAGATGAACATGTGCCACACCAACAAGATTCAAATAAGAGCGAATATCTTGTCGCTTGCTAGAGTGAATGTAAAGAGTAATGCATATACGTAATGCAAGTAGGAAGGGAACCCATTCAGATTTTTTTTTTAAATTTCAATATTTTTCATGAAAGTTGTTTGGTGTTTGAAGGTGTTTGATTCCCATAATGTACTGCTGCTAATTTACATGTATTTATCCTCATCTGTATGGTAAAGAGTTGCGATTTTAGACAATGATGCTTGTTATCCCTGTCCTTCAATCTCCAGTACATGTTCTATATTCATCATATGTTGCATTTGATATTTGTCAGGCATCAGCATCTAAATGAGAAGCTGTCAGTTCAGGCCAGAGCGAAGAAAGACTATATCCTAACTTGGAACGTGGGTGGAAGTTTGATCAGCCTGGCTCAGATGTGTCCGAGCAGACAGATAGGGCCCGCTTGTGAATGCCAGCTCTGGCTTTTTTCCCACCGGCCTCAGACTGGTGGATATAGTGGGTCATGACAAGGCTGTAAAACAACTGAGCTTTCTCTCTGTTTCTGCAGCCTGCCACATTAGCACTGCGACCTGCAATTCCCCAGTGCAGCAGGCGAGAGCTAGTGCCATGGCGAACCCCACCCTGGGCTTGCAGCCTCTCAGCAGCGTCATCCAGCGGCAGCCTGAATTAACACACAGGCTGTTTCTGCTGGAGGCTGGAGATGAGTCTAAAACAGAAACAGCAGGAAAGTGCCAGAACTGATCCATGTCAGAGAGATGCTGGTAGGGGGGGAGAGGGAATGCGAGAGAGGGGGAAGGGTGATGAATGTAAAACATGGAGACACACTTCATTTCCCACCTGCATTACATAGGGCATTGCTCTCCCAAGGGTGAGTTAGTGCAGCATGACCAGGCAGACAGATGTTTCTCTTTGCAAGTCTGCATGTGACCCCTCAGTTTCCACTGCACTTCTTTGCTTTTTTGATCCTTATTTCTGAAAGGGATTTTTTTTTTACTGTTACAGGAGCAAGGAAAAATCTGCGTCATCTTCAACGTGGGTACTGATGACATCACCATAGACGAGCCAGCCGTCATCGTGAGCGACGGCAAGTACCACGTAGTGCGCTTCACCCGCAGCGGGGGTAATGCCACCCTCCAGGTGGACAACCAGCCCGTCATCGAACGCTACCCAACAGGTAAAAGCCTGCTGCTGCCCGCAAATAAGAGACTGTAGGAGGGAACCTCCAACATGAGAAGTGTGAGATGTTGTTTGTGTGCTGGAAAGAGGCCAATACCATGCACAACTGCGGACACACAGTCAGAGAGAGAGAGAGAGAAAGAGAAAGAAAAATGAGTGGCACAGCTAGCTCCAAAGACGCAATTATCACCTCTCAAAATAAACCAGGACGGCTGCGTTTTTTGTCCTTCAAAATCTGACGAATGCTCTTTGAAGACTTTGGCATCAATTTGGAAGCGTATTGGAGGCCTACCTCGTGCCAGAGTGCAAATTGATTTATATTTGTGAATGCACGTCATTAGGTTTTCAAGTGTGCCATTTTGCCTTCAGATTCTTCCCAGGCTCTGACTCACCGAGTGGAGGGCCCAAATAACCACCTCATGAACAATCTAATAACAATTGCAAATTGACACATTTCGCTCCTAGCCGCCTCGCTTAATACATTCAGCCCAGGATGAATTTGGATCCCTTACAGTAGGTAGCCAGCCAGCTTTGCTTTGAGCAGCCTGAGGAGTGAATCTGCACTGCTGCTGCTGAATACCTTCCTCCAGACAAATGTGAAATCACAAAGCAGCCTTTCATTTTTACTGGCAACTAAAATGGCTGAAATAAGCTTGTTTTCTTAAAGGAAATTTCCACCCTGAGGCGCATTAAATATTTTTATTCTCAAATATGTGCGGTCTGCTCGTAAGGGTTGGCAATATAACTCAATATGTTGTATTGCAATATGTGAAGAAATATTTACAACATGTGATACATATGTCCCAATATATAAGTTTGGTAATCAACTATCATTTATTTATTTATTTATTTATTTATTTATTACGGAAAACATTTTTTTGCATTTACAATGCCTCCGAAAATAAATTACTTCTTAAGTGGGGAAAAAATATCACTTTGAATAATTTTCGTACATCTTAACTAAAATTCATTCATTTTAAAGGTTCGATACAAAATTTGGACATCAAATCAGCTATTTGCAACTGTAGTATGCCATTGATATGAAAAGAAAAATTAATAATACAGTAAAGTGTATTGTGACATTAATGTCTTTAATTATAATATAAATATTACCCTATCCGATTGCCCGGCTCAAATGTGTTGATCACTTCCGGTGCAAATTGGTAGGTTGGTGCTGTATTTTTGTGATTCCTGTGAATTGGTAGCGGTTGTACACTGTATAGACGCCACAGTGGGACATCGCTAGTGCATTTACAATTTCAGTGAATTACAAACTCAAAAAATACAAAAACTTTCAGTGACCTCAAACTAAAGACATAAAATAGATACCGGCCAGAATTTGCTGTTAGCTCCGAAAACAAAAGCCCAAGAGATTCTTTTGTCGCTCAACATTTTCCAGTGATTTTCCACATCATTTTAATGAAAAGTCAAACGTAGAATTAGTAGAGACATTGAAAGTTGCAGAATGCAACACAGGTATATGACACTGATTGCTGTGCTGTACACCCACTGAAACTCGCCTCGGCTTGTTGGCGAGCTGTGAGATGGAAACGCGATGGCTCTGACGCTGGTATTAGCATGAAAGCTGAAGCTTTAGAATCTGATCTGTTTGAGCTGAGTGTAAAGATTAGTAAGGCAGACTAAAAGGATTAAAGCACAGCAGCATTGCTCTCTTTAGCTAGAGATAAAAGCCACTGGACCACTATCAACAGGTAGTCAGATGGCATTTTGTCAATGTAGAAAACAGTTATCCAAGGTGAAACTAGAGTAGCTTGTCAATTAAAGACGTTTCAACCCAAAAGGTCAACTCTAAAAAGGACAAATATGATTATATGTCATGGTCTACAAGCCTTTTTGGTGGATTTTTCCTTTAAATTGTCGAATGATAAGAATGCCAGCTAACTGAAGATTAAACAAAGTCCACCCTGGACCAGAAGCTGAAATTTTATGAACCTGATTATGCTGTGATGTTGCTACTTTGGAGCTGTAGCTCTTCCTCTGCAGTGACTCACCCTCACCCTTCTGCACTTAGCAGAGAAAAGTAAACAAACTCTCTCTCTCTCTCTCTCTCTTTCTGATTCTGTTTCTCTCTCTCTCTCTCTTTCTCTCTCTCTCCGCACTGTGCTCAGGGACTCACATCCCTCTCATAGCTGATGTTCCACAGGAAGACATTTTCTCGGCCTATAATAACTGCCCCCGCTCTCGCCCAATCCTCAATTTTCAATCTGCTCTCTGGATACACTGATACACACCAGACCTGCTGCCAGACATAAGGGCCTTTTATCGCAACACAGTTCATAGAGGGAAAAACCATTTAAAAAGTGCTCCACCTGGTTCTTCTGGATTCACCCACCTGCTTGTTTCCTATCATCTCCACTGAGTAAAGGCTGGTCTCCCAAATGCTACAGGTTGAATGGCTAGGTTTGACTGCTGTCTGAGAATTTCTATGACTTCTGAAATGCAAAAGTGCTTTATAGTGCCAGGCGTTGGGCTTCCACGCCATCAGGGCTGCCCCAAGCCTCCTGAGATGGCATGATGGATAAGGCTGAGGTAAACAAAAGCCATTTTACTTGATTTATGCACATTTCCATAGTTTCTGGGGCAAGTCTGGTCTCCTGAAGAGCTGAGCACTGGATCCAGGATGCACAAAGGTTGCGTTTAAACTGACTTGGCAGTGTTCAGTGTTCAGCTGAGATTAGCAGCTGTGATTAATTCAGTTAATTAAAATGGAGGATTAGATAATGGTGTCTGATGGTAGATTTAAAGCTGTCTGTGGATACACATAGCTCACTTGCATCTCTTTAAAGGCTTTACCAGAAATAAACACAATATTTCTTTTAATTGACACTGCGTTGTCAAAACTGCGCATCCCTTATAGAAATGCGTCGGTACATGTTTCATTGGTTAGACCAGCTTTTCTACCTTTCTTTCCCCAGCTGCTTATTGATGGATACGTTTTCTATTTCAAGTTTCCTTTGAAGGTTTTAGCAGAGAATTTGTCACACATGAGAGCTCCTAACAGGATTAAGGAAGCAGTAGGTTTGAGCCCCTTTCACAGACTGTATGGCTAAGAAGGATAGTGCAAGAAGCGATGAGACGGGCATCGCAGTATGAACACAATACATTGTCCTGTCAGCTACTGCTGACTTTTCCTCACGTTATCACTACAAAATAACGCACCTTGAGTTGTTTTATTGAAGTGCAATGACAGCGGAGAAAAGGGAACGGATTTGGATACGGAATAGTTGATCGTTATTGCAGCTATGCTGTACTATTAATCGTCAAACCAAATGCGGTTACATTGCGAATACGTCAGGCTTTTTTTTTTTTTACGTGATCTAAACAGAGAAGCTTTTCATCTCTTTCTCTGTGCCCTTACTCTGTGGTAATGGTAGGAGTTTCAAAGTGTACATTAAGATGAATGAAAAAAAGAAGATGGCAAATGGAGGGCAGCGGAAAAAGAGGAGCTGACATATGTGTAATCTGACGAGATCCTTATCTCCTTCCCTCTCAAAGGATGACTGGTACCGAGAGCTCATTTTAGGCCCGGTAAAAAGACCTGTCAGACCCTGTCTCTTCGACAAGAGGACAAAGGAAACCGTAGTAGCTCATGAGATACACGTCGTCTCTTATCTGGGAAAGCCAAGACACAAAGTCAATTACCAAGAGGTTCCCTAGGATAATTACACATAGGTCTAGCGTCACTTATTCGGGCATAATTGCTTGGCTTTTTACTGAAAATCTCTTGCAGAGAACTGAAAATGTCTTCCTGAGTGTTATTTATTAGGCCTGTGTTGAAGTGCATGTCAAAATGACCATTTGTGTCATTATGATGGTATTCGATTTTGCTTAAGTGTCCTTCCCTTGCAATGAAATTACAATGAAATTAACCACATGCTCAAACTATATGTTAAACTCTCACTAAATATGTTCCCATGGCATTCTAACCAGATTTTAAACTGTTATAAATAGTCTCAAGCTTCTAAAACTGTCTAATAACTAAGGTTAGTCCATCCTAAACCAACATAATGTTAATCCTAAAGCTCGTTTCCTTCCTAACTTGAAAAACTTGCTGATGCCATGTTTTTTTTAACCTTGTGACACTTGAACTTCCAGATATTAACCTCTAACTATGTGTCTCTCTAAATTCTTTGAAGGCAACTTTGATAATGAACGGCTGGCTATAGCCAGGCAAAGAATCCCATACAGACTCGGTCGGGTAGTTGACGAGTGGCTACTCGACAAAGGTAAAAAAAATGGATTAATTAAACAGTGACTTAATGACTTATTAAGGCTCTGGAAGAGGTGCAGTTTCCTGAAGCTTACAGAATTGGCATGTGCAAATTGATTCAGCTGGTGAGCAGAATTGTAACTGTAGCTGCCCACTCAGCGTGTCCGCAGTATTGATCATCTCTGGGTCCCATCTTGGCCTTTTTGTCTATTTTCTCCAAGGCACTACTGTCCTGCCCAAACCAAGAACTGCACCACTTCAGAGATTAACATTTAATACATAACATAATCCCTGACTAACCCTTTAACAACACCCCATAACTCCAGTAACTGTCTGCAAATAGTCTGCTGCTTTCTATGCTCTGTTTTTCTCTTCTTTGTCTTCCCTACAACACCTCCAACATTATCTCCTAAAACATGATATCCTAAAAAAAAAAAAAACATCGCTAACACATGGAAAAGCCCTAAACATTCCAATTTCAGTTCCAAGTAGTTAAAGGGACGGATGCGATTTTCTTTGCAATAAACTATACATAAAGTTAACATAAAGCCACAGTTGATGTGTCTTAACCCTTTGAGTGCAAAAAAAAAAATACAAGAACATTTACATAATTCATACATTCAAAAAAAAAAAATGACAGATCAATCACGGTTGTTTTGTATTTTATCAAACAGCTGTCTCTGTTATGCAAATATGAGAAATGAGCTCGCCGCTTACACCTACCTGTCATCAGCACCGTCACCTGAAACTATATTATGTACCATTTAAAGTTCACCGAATCGGACTTTTTCCATTTATTACCCCAAAGTCATCTGTATGCAAAGTCTTCTGATGGCTAAGCATTCCAGCAAAATGTTAAGTGTAGAATAAACACATCTACACAACAGCCGGTAAGGGTGACCTTTTTGTTTCTGCATATTTCAGTTAATCTAATTTGAAAACAAGTGCGAAGAATTGCAGTGTAATTTACCACTACTGTACTAAAACCATACACAACATCCACACGCATCACGTGATCGGTAATGGAGACTGTGCCGTACTCATAGGTCGCAGGTTTAATTTTGCATTTCATTTTAAATAGGTCAATAAACAAAAAGCAACTCCTACCTAAACCTAATACTGCATAATTACTTCTCAATAACTCAGAGGGTTAAACATTTTCTAACTATAAATCAACTAAATAAATCTAATTAATCCTTAATCGGGTAACTAGATATATACATATCCTCTTGACCTAAACAATGTCCCTTTAACATGTAACGCACAAGCTTTTGTAACATACCAAACCCCTCATATTTCACTAAAGGTGTTCTGTGTGAATGTTGCCTTTGATGACAGGGTTCAGATATATTTATGCTCATCACTGAGTTCTGTTCTGTGTGGATTTTGTATGTATAAGAAAGTCTTTGGTCCCTCTCAAAGCTCCCACTGCCCTCGAGGCTGTTCTGCCATCTCCAATAAGTGTGAGCCGAGCAACAAAAATCATTCCACTGTAACTAGGCTTACACTGTATGAGAAGTGATCTTACTACCACTTACCCAGCAACAAATGACAAATGCGCTCGCAGTGCAGTGCTTGCCTCACGACGCAGGTACTTCTACTGAATGACCATCGAATGTGAAGTTAAAGGTGAATAGCATAAAATTGTGCACAATTTTATGCTGAAAAGAAAAGGAGACACTGAGAAAATCTGGACACCAAAGTGGGTCGGCTAAACATGGTCCTTAAAAAGAGCTGAACGTTTTCTCTTGACAGCCTAGTTTTCATCGCAATCCAAACCTGTTAACATTTGAGTGTAACAGCGAAATCACTCAATTAATATGATACGACGCTGAGAAACAACACCAAAAAAGTACAGAGTTAAAGAGCCAGCGAAGGTGGATATTTTGGCCATCAAGTGTGGACACGAATTAATACAGTGATCGCAAATTAAAATCCAGGCCATGCCACAGCCACCTGTGGCTGGGAGCCAAAGGAGCAAAACTGGCCGTGCTCTCTGAGTAGGAGCTCTTGTTTGAGGAAGAAAGTTGAAAATACATTCCTCAGAGTGTGTAAACTGAGCCGCATTTGAATCAGATTGGTCAGCTAGTTTCATGTCTCAAAGGAAGCATGTGCTAGTCTTCAATCTGCCTGGTTGGTAGCTATCAAAAGACAGCATAGAGCCTTGAGGGTCGGAATTGGCAAATCAAAAAATTGGGATGAAAAAGGGGGTGGAAGGCGGGGGGGATTATTATTTCAGTATATTGTAGCCATCAGAATTTGGTCTTTGCTAAAGTTCCTCAGGTCCTTATCCTTACACATTTTTCCTGCTTCCAACACATCAGCTTCTATAACTGATACTTCACTTGCTGCCTGATATAGCCCACTTCTTGACAGGTGCCATTTTAAAAAGACAAATTAATGTTATTCATGTCACCTGTCAGTGGTTTTAGTTTCATTGCTGATTGGTGTATATGTCGTATGATGCCCTGGAGGTTCCTGGAACCCACTTTGAGAACCACTGCCTTAAGCAAACACTCAAGGCAAAGAGACTGTTTTGCTATTCTCACCGAACAATTGGCTACATTTTGAGTAGAACGTATTAACAAAATGTTCATTCATGGGCTCAAGTTGCACAATTCACAGCCCTGACTTTGAAACATTGTGCTCACAACATAATAATTCATGGCCATATGTTACGTAGTTTGTGGGCTGGAAACATGAACTCAATATTAATTCACGGCCACAAAAAAATAACCACTATGTCACCTCAGAGGGTCTGGACTCGGCTGATTGTGCGATTGCAATCTGTTTTCCTTGCAGATTCAGCAACAGTAGATTACACTAGGCCCCTGTGTACATTGCGCTCACAGTTAACTGCTCACAGTTAAGTACGGCTCAGGTCTTAGTTGCTTGCTAGTCAGAAGTTGCACAACCATTTATGTAATCTCACAAAATCATCTTACACAAAGAGCAGGAATAGGATTTATTTATACTTCCAGATAAATATCTTCCTGAGGACTCCTAGACTTTTCACTGTTTCCACCATTATTTACCATCTCGCTATTAAAAACTAGAGCCTACTTGTATTGAAAGGCAACCTCACATTAGGCCTAGAGAGGCTCTCTCTAAGGCCAGAACAACTGCCCACTTCATAATCAAATGTGGCAGAGTACTCTTTGTATGGCTGTTCATCAGGAATAAGTAGGAAACTCAAGTCCGGCTCTCAGAATTCACTGGCAAGTGCCTGTTTCTCAATCAGCTCTCCCCTTAGGCTTTTTTTAAGTGCTTTTAAAGTTTAGTAGGTAGTGGATCTTTCTGGTGGCGGAATTTGATTGTTTTACTTTTCAGCTGGGTTTATCCAATTATAACACCTGTGATTTACAATTTTCAATTGGAAGCGAGGAGAATCGAATTACATCCAGTTTTGTTTTTTTAATATTAGCAGCCTCTGTTCTGGTTGTTGGTCAAACTCCTTTAGCACAAACTCCTTAAAGCAGTATATTTTCAAGACGATTGTTGCTAATCAGATAGCGTCGCGGTTCTCGAACCGTTCAGTCTGAAATGCCTGTAACTGTAAAATAACCCCTGCCCCCTCAGTATGAATTTGTTTTATGAACCTAATACAGCTATTATTTTGGCTGTTTATTAGAGCCATGGTGCTTTTTATTCCTGAACTGGCAAAAAGTTCCATCTTTGTCATTATTCGTAAAAACAACTTGTTTGTGATTGACTGACGTTTGGGTGAAACCCATTCAAATCAAATGACTGGTTAAATTGGCTAATAACTGTAAATCTCAATAAATCTAATAAGTAAAAAAATAAAAAATACAATAAAAACGTTGTGATTTCCACCACTGTAGCAAAGTGTTAGTTACTAGGGAGAAAATTGGTGGGCAAGATAAACACAGAAGATAAAGCAGTTTAAAATGGTGTTATTGTTACGTTGTCAGCAGAATAAGAGGAAGAAGAGGTAGTGAGAGGACTGAATGGAGAGTTGAGGGGACCAAACACTTAGTGGAGAATAAATGGAAAAGGAGTGTGTGGGTGTGTGTGAGTATGTTTGTATGCATGTTTGTGTCTCTGTCTGTGTCTCTGCATGAGGCCTGAGGATGAGGAAGAAACCCCTCATGCCCTGGTAACACATTAGCATTGGAGCTGCCAGATGACACTTATCAATGCAGATTAGCAACAACAAGTCCTCTGAATAAAACATTATCAAAAGTGCTTTACATATTCATAAATAGTTTTCCAATTTCATTCTCTTCATTATCTTTAATATTATTAATGAGCCACAGATGATTATATATACAGCTGTATTCTGTAATAAGCGCATTTTCTATTGTTCTTTCATATAGCTAAACTACTGCAGACTTTGTAGCTAATTGCTGATTTCATGATTTATATATCACTCTCACTCGTGCCCTGGGAGAGTCAGAAGTCTGTATTCATTAAAACAGGAAATTTCCATCGCTGGGTCCAAATGCTCAGAGTGTTATCGGCTCATGCATGAAGACCCTGTCGTAAAATCTTCTAAAACCTACATTTTAGTCAAACTAATGTTTCTTTCTTTCTGTCTTGCTGCTGTTCTGCCTCTCTTCCTCCTCTTCTTTTCTCACTCTGGCTTTCGCCCTCTTCCTTTCCTTCCTCATCGGGACCACCGCAGGGCGGCAGTTGACTATCTTCAACAGCCAGGCGGCCATTAAGATCGGAGGCCAAGATAAAGGCCGGCCATTCCAGGGTCAGATCTCAGGCCTGTATTACAATGGACTGCAGGTGCTGAAGCTGGCAGCTGAGGGAGACCCCAGTGTTAAAGTGGAGGGCAACCTGCGTTTGGTGGGAGATGCTCCATCAGTAATGTCCACAGAGACCACCTCAGCCACGCCCCCGGCCGCCATGGACATGTCCACCACCATCATGGAGACCACCACCACCATGGCCACCACCACTACCCGAAGACAGCGCTCACCTAGCCTCAAGGACAGCATAACACAGGTGAGGAACGGTATTAACCCTCTTACAGACCTGCTAGAGAACTCGAGAACAGTCGAGAACATATCACAGTAGAGTTCTAGTACTCATGGTTCCTAAGTTGAACCCAAACCCATCAAATCCATCCAATCTGCTAAACATCGGGGCAGCAGCTGAATGTAAGGGGAGGATATTCCATTCCTCCCACCCAGAGAGCATGAAAAATGTAGGGTTTTTTTACTACCAACCATGGACAGCTGTGGCATTTGAATACAGTTTGGCATTTGAACTTACCACCTCCTGAATAATATCAAATATTATGTTATACATATCATATGCATTTTTTATATTTTATTTTTAAAATAATAGCAACATCATCAACAACAACAGCAATAATAATAATAACAATAATAATAATGAATAGATAGATAGATAGATAGATAGATAGATAGATAGATAGATAGATAGATAGATAGATAGATAGATAGATAG
>JAQLOM010000011.1:4754678-4771770 GCA_030068315.1 Chrysichthys thysi | reverse complement strand
ATAGATAGATAGATAGATAGATAGATAGATAGATAGATAGATAGATAGATAGATAGATAGATAGATAGATAAAACACTATGAAAGGAGAACAAATAAAATGTCTAAAAATGAATATTGAGACTAATTTTCACATAAAGTCAGTTGCTTCCAGTCAGTTCATAGTTATTTTTTAAAAATTCATAAAAAGGATATTGATATCATCATAACCCCCAGCCCTACTTACACATATAAATATATACTGTATGTAAAAGCGCTAAAATATTCGAACAGATAAAAATGATTCTGTTAGCCCTGTGCAGTCCACAAGGTCTTCAAGACTAATGTTAAGAACTTCCTAGATAGATCCTCCAGACCTAACAGTCTTTTAACATTGATCTCATTGGCTTAGCTCATGGATCTTTACTCTACACTATTTGATTATCCCTGCTAAATCTCACTTCTATTAACTCCATCTTTATCTGTAACTCAGTTATATAGATGGATGGATTTCCCTTTTGAGGCTCGGGTCCTCACAAGGGTTCTCCCTCACAGTCTCAAATCTCAGAGAGTTTTTCCTCACCATGGTAAGCTTCAGCTTAGTCAGAATGGGTCTTGATCTGAAATGCGACATTGTCTATGGCAGAAAAGCATTTTAGAAATAAAAGTTAATTGAATTAGATGACACAGTTTTAAACAACAACCCACAGTTGTCCTCGGGCATTGCTAATTGTTGTTTGTTAATCAAAAGTCAGTTTCATTATATAAGACATACAGCAGTCATGGACAGGAATAGGGCTATTAGGGTAACTTGGCCTGCAGGAAGCCGGCATAATCATTTAATCATTCTTCATTGCTGGAGAAAATTGACTTTTGGGTTATTTCTCTATGTTAATCCAGTGTTCTGCAGAAATCTTGGTATCCATCATAAAAATAGATTGTAAAAAAAATAAATATTATGAACTACGTATATTTGGAACAGGTTTTACAAACGTTTTCACTTAGACAGTAAGACAGACAATTTTATTTCTGACAGAAATAACTCATAAGAAGAATTTTTTAGTAGTTATATTAAGATTGTCAAATCTGATTGGTCAGACTGTAGATAAATTGTGTACAACCCTTTGGTGTTCATAAACAGATAAAGGTATGCAAGAGACCTGGTTGCTGGTTGAGATCTGGCACTACTTGATTCTAATTTGGCTGACAAATTTTATTTACAAATTACTTTGATATTAGCTAAAATGTTATCCGTTTATTACTATAGATTACTGCTAAAGACAGGGCGTGCTACTTGACTAAACTAACCCTTTTTATATGCTATAACCCGTCCTGCCAGTGGTTAAATGATGCTACGTTACCTAGCCTACCTGCAATGACTAGACATATATAAGTATATCATAGAAATTCAAGCATTAATACAACAACTTTGTGTCATAGCTAAGCAAAGTTAGCTAGTTAAACATGTCCATTATAGGCAACTCCTTGGTCAAAACATGACCTAACTATCTAAGTTAGCTAGCTAACAGCTAGCTTTTTAATGTATATTTTAAGAGAGCTAGGTAGGTTTGTTAAAACTATATAAATTAGGTATGTTAGCTAACTAGTAAGCTTGTTCATTTTTACCAACACAACGTCACTGATGGGCAACTTTGCTGAAATGAAATGGGTGCTTCAAAGTCGGAGCCCCTCGGACCAATTATCCCTCCAAAGTGCCTCTAACCACAACCATTTTCTGGTGGCTTAGAAAGGTGTCCTATTCAATAGCAGATTTACGTGTTGATAATAACAAATTAAACTGTTTACTGCTGTTAAAAATCACTATAGTCTTTAATATAGGAACTTAACCAACTTTTCTTTGAACAGGATGATATGGACAAGATTGCAAACCAATTTAAATTAAAGCATTTGTTTATCTCTTGGTTTAAACAGCACTCACATATGATTTATCTGTCACTAAGATCAAGCACTGCTTATTTTTTAGTCTTGCCATTCAAATGTTATTTTTCGCCATATTAAATCTTGGCTACGGATCATTTTAAATGTGTACGCTTGATGTTCTTCCTCACAGTGTCAGCGCTGTATCCGTTGTCGTTCTTCCAGCATATCTGCTGAACTAAAGCATTCAGTCTCACTGCATCCCTACGTTAGCTGATGTAAACAGCTTGCTCAGCTTCATCTTGCATGCAGGAGCAGGGAGGCATTAATGCATCTCGTATTGATTGTCATATCTGGCATCATTCTCTTTGTGTCAGTTCCTGTTATCTGTCAGCTCAGAGAGGAACGCCTTCACAGATCTTTGGTATTCTTCCCAGGGTTTATTTGTGCGCCATTCAGCACCATTGATCAAGAGATGGGAACTGAGATGAATAAAGGGCACGCTCAATAACAATCAGTGTCATTCTGAGCTGAACTGTCAGGCTTCATAAGAAGCGGCACTTTGCATTAGCATGAACGTAAACATGGGCAAACCCGGATGCAGGCCTGCGCGTGTGCCAAGAACCCCACTAATCCAGACTTCATTGCATATAAATAGCAATATAGTGCAAAACGGGAATGAAAGTGAAATGGCTTAGTGCCGAGGGGCTCCCAGTGCACAGCTGCTTTCTCTTCACTTCCCGAAAAATGCGAGAGATCTGAGAGATGTAAATGGGATTATGTAGTGTGTCGTCTATCCTAACGTCTGCGTGAACTTAGGGATAGGATGGGGATAAAAAAAATGTACTTCTGTCAAAACTGACAAGTCAAATGCTGAGGTGAGAAGTTTCAGAGATGTTATCAAGGAAGGACACCGGTCACGGGTTGCAAATTGAGTGGGATTGTGCATAACACTCAATATGATGTGATTAAAAGCGAGAGAGAGAGAGAGAGAGAGAGAGAGAGAGAGAGAGAGAGAGAGAATGTTGCCTTACACTGATGCAGTCCTGAATGGTAACATATGTTACTATAGTACTCATATCAGCGGCATTAGTCCTTCAGTCTCGAACCTTAGAACTGTTATTATGAAGGTAATACATGTGTTTAATACACAGATTCTTGTAGCATCATAGAAGTAGGCTACATTGGCTAGCTAATAGCTAATACATTGGTTATTAGACAGTGACCTAGACCTTGGATGTTCATAACCACAAAAAAACCCTCTGCAACACTAAACAGCAGGACGAATCCTAAATAGCTTCCCAATAGTGTTATAGGGTATTATATAGAAAATTGGAAAGATATCTGTAAGCACAAGTTTAACATTGATTTCCAATACATTTTGACACCACAGAAAATGTTGGTCCTTTTGTGAAGTGATTGCAAGATTGATGCCACAGCTGTTCATGGCCAGAAGGCAAAAGAGCAACGTTGTCCTGCTGACTAGATGGAGGGGTATCATACCCCGTCTCATGGGTGGCTATGAGCTTTTGTAGGTGGAAGAGGGCAAATAGAGTTTTCCTTCGAGTGCGTTACACCGCCCTGTGACACAGCATGAGCAGCAGGTCGAGCATGTGTTAGCCTGCACCATTCCTGGTTGGTAGCTGTCATATGACGGGGAGAGCTGGGTGAGAACTGGGGATAAAATGAGGGGGGGGACCCTGGGAAATGGAAGCATCTAAGCCAGGAACCAGTCAGGAAATAACAGCACACTGAAAAGATGGCAAAACCTGCCAAAGAATGTACCCAATAGAGCCTATTTACACAGACAAAGGAACTGAGGAGAGAAACAGGAAACGAGTGGTAGGTAAATGCCAGCGTTGTAATAGAGAACAAGGAACGATGGCTCCTGGATACTAAGTAGATCCGGATATGACAGATTGGACAAAACTGCCTGTGATGTTGCCAACATGGCCAATTTATGAATGATCTCCTTCTAATGATGTCAGTGATTTTGTTGACCAACAGATTTTGCCCCCTACAAACAGAATCTGTTCTCCCAGTGTTTACAGCTTTCTAATGTTAGAATAAATCAGAGCTTATTGTTATTTTTCAGTCCATAATATGAGCTGAGATCATTTCAAGTAGAGGTGTGGATCAGGACTGGGATCCTGTGGGACCCAAGTAAAAAGTCACAGGAGAGGACGGTTTTTACTCTTGCGAGTGACATCGGTCGGTCAGACATGCATCTCTCGAGAAAAAAGAAAGGCCACATTAATTGGGTGCTTGCACGGCGCTGTGTGTCACATGTACCTTGTTCTGTCATTGATCACCTGCTTTATCCTGGTCAGGGTCGTAGTGGTTTAAATGACTAATTTATTGATCGGGGGTGGGCGGTAGTGGAATTAAAGAACACTGCCATATTGTGCACGTTACTCTAGAAAAGCTTTTGAATGACCTCCAGGCTGGGTTATGGGACTTAAGGAAGCCTTTGATGCTCCACGTGCAGTGGAACTGTGATTAAGGCTCTGAAATTGAGCCACGTAAAGCTACAGTTGAGTTCAATACGCAGTCGACAACATTTTGCTTGCACCCGTGGGATTACAGCAATTTAAGTGTCCTCCACTGGGAACACTCCATGTTTGTCTTTGGATCGTGTCACAAATTAGTTATGGTGCGTTTGTCAGAAGCGAACACACATATCGAAACAAATGTGGGCAACAATTTCAGCACACTTCATAAACTTGTCTTATTAAACCCAAACGCATTGTGCAGAATTGCAGATAAGAGTGGTCCTCATTATGCTTTAATAAATGCACCCAGGCAAAGCTAACGCTGCAGTGCGTCTGCTAATGAGGAGTTCAGGATATCAATGTTTCGCATGCGCATTTAATCATAGTCAGAAGTGAATTTATTTTAGCATTTCATTTGTAAGAAAAAGACATTTGCTTAAAGTGTTTTGTGGTGTAATGCACACTTTGATGGCGATAGTTTTGGGGTTTCTTTTTCTTTCTTCCAGCATGCATTTGTGTAAATGCAACTGTAATCGAGTGCAGCGTTGTTTGAGGAATTAAAAGCTTACTGTATCTGTCTGTCTTTATTTCCATAATGATGACGGGGAGATAAGAGAATAGAGGGGCAATTGGAGCTTAATGATGCATTTCAATGATATTACAGCTAAGGATCTCTGTAAATTGTGATTATTTGGCACATTTTAAATTTGGCCTATTTTAGTAACATCTAGTGTTTTTTTTTTAAACGCATAACACTCTTTTAGATTTGGGGGAAAAGCAGATAGATCAGAAGCAGATAAGTAGAAATAGAAGGGTTTGGGGTTTTTTTGTTTTTTTTTGTTTAATACCCCGCTGATCAAAGTGCATGCCGGGAGTCACATGGAGCCAGAGACCTTTTTAGCCGAAGCTGGTTAGGACTGTCTGCATGGTAATTCGATCAATAAATGGATGTCAGTCATGGCTGAAGTGCTAATATTCATGTGCAGAATGAGGAGAGAATATTTGCATATATTCAGCTCGAAGCACCCAGTATCTTGATGAATGAGAAATATATTGAAGGTCACGATAATGTCCTTCATGTTATGGGAAGAAGCTCGTCGCGCAGGCACGATGTGCTTCAGGGCCAGAAGTGTCCTACAGCCTGCTGCACTGTTGATTGAATAAGCTTCTGCTGTTATTGTTTATGGGCTTTTCTAATACGGAAGGTCACAGTCCACACCGAGTCGGAATTTATTCTCAGGTTTGGGTATGAATTTCCTTTAGGGACGATTGTTGGGCCTGAAAATAGCAATATTAATGTCACAATCGATAAGAATCCTCTTCTGCTCCAAGCCTAGCTTGTTAGGTGTAGATGATGTCCCAATAAACAGCGATGTGCTCGTCCAAGTGAATAGTGAAATTGTTATGACCTCCTGATAGGAGCGAACAAACTGACGCATTAAAATCAGTCGCAGCCCAGATCCAATTACATGTTTTATGAATATGAGGTGTGTGCCCAGAATGTTAATTTGCTCTACGACTCCAGACAGGGGCACAACACACGTTGTAGGATAGCTCTGTATATGATGTATACATCATAAGTAATGTGGAGACTGTATGTATGTACAGTGAGATGGATTTTCCAGTTATAAAATTCAAGCAAATAAAGGATTAACTGGGCCCCCATAGCATAATGACCAGATCACGTTATGGGCATTGAACAAAAAGTTCTATAGACTGGATGGCTAAGTAACACACCTCTAATTTCCAGAACTCCGATGACCTGTTGGTCGCGTCGGCGGAGTGCCCAAGTGATGACGAGGACCTGGAGGAGTGTGAACCTGGCACTGGTGAGTGAACACAGCAAAAAGGCCAAGAGCACTGTGGCTCTCCAGAAGAGCACAGGCTCCACATCCACTCAGTACACACACTTCAGCCCTAGCACTTCTCTACCAGCAACTACTAATAAATGGCTAGCCAGTTGGATTGGACAGTATTTAGCATAACCAAGCCAGTGCTGATCTTTTGGTTTTTTTCTTCCTTTTTTCTTTTTTTTTGTTTTGGGATGGGCGTAACCCACAGCTGTCCTAATCCGGTGATAATGTGCCATAACTTCGATAAACAGTCTGTCTTATAAAGTAGCTTGTCCCAATCCAGTCAAAAGACAATCCTTTTTTTTTTTTTAATTCCTACTCCTAATTCATCTGAACAAAGAAATCAAGAACACCATGTACCAAGAAGGATTCCCTTGGGAAACATTATATCACCATCGTTCCAGCCATGAAAGGAAAAAACCTATTACAAACACAATGAAGCTATAATTTAGGGGTGTCCGAGTTACAGCCCGCAGGGCTTTTGGAACCTGCCACCTGTGTTTAAATGGTCTGCGAGCTTTTCAAACATAAAATTAAAGTTGCCAACGCTGTTAAGGTTGACTAATGGAAATTTCTAATGAACTAAAGCGCTGCAATTTGCTGTCACATAAAATAGAATTAAAAAATGGATTAGCTCCCGATGTTTGTTCTTCCAAACAGGAACATCGTTAATCTTATCTTAATGTGTTGCATCTGCATGATAGTGCCATATCTCTCCCCCCCAAAAAATCTAAAAATATGTTGTTGGGGTTTTTTTTTGTTTGTTTGTTTTGTTGGGGTTTTTTTTTTTGGGGGGGGGTACATTTTAGTTCAGAGCGGTGTGTCTGTTTATTTAACTAGGAATGTAGTTGGTATAATGAAGGAATATAATCTGTGGAATATTAACTTATGGTATATTGTATATGTATTATTCCGGTGTACAAGAAGACAGAAGAAGCTGCAAGATGTTTAGTAAAAAATTAATAAAGAAGAATTTATGAATTAATGAAATTAATGGGGGGAAAAACACACGCAACCATGCTTTTATCACAGGTAACGATAATCTTATGCAGTACACAAAGCCTACATCTCCCATACCTATGTCACTTTAAGTTACACCTTGTGATTGCTTATTGCTTCTATAAAAACATTACAATTAAATTCAATAAATAATGAAACACGAAGTGAAGTCTGTTAACAGTAGGCTGTAGTTGCCAAAACGCAAGTGTTTTATTGGAAGACTAATGGCTTAATGATTACGATTACTGGTTAAAATCTGGTGAAAATCTTAGTACAATACTGTATTAAATAATTATCACGTGATAACATGTTTGCATATAGGAAGGATTTGAGACATGTCTCAGCCAATCAGAGCTTAGCACCAAAATGTTCTCTCTTTATGTTTTTTTTTTTTTTTTTTTTTTACTATTACAGATAGACTGTGGGCGGTGATGTCATATTTTTTCTCCATCTGTCCCCTTTAAAAAAAATTGGACACCCCTACTGCAACACAACAGAGCCGTTAATTCAGAAAGCCATCATCTTAATAAAATTAACATATTATTCTGTTACTGATTTATTCTCACACCCACACTTTTGTTGTGCAAGGCCAGGCTTCCCTCACACATCCTTGTCCATCACTGTAGATGAAAAAAACAAAACAAGGACACTAATTCCAAAGTGTGACACTGTTATCTAGCCCGCTGAGGAGCCGTGCAGGAAGTTTAAATACCATGTGTTCTTTTACAGCAGATTGAGTGGTGTGATTTCTCTATATATAAACAACTGCTGAACACTGTCCTTATAGCATGGTGCCATATTCACCTAGAGAAATCACACCTCTCAATATGCTACAAGAACACGTGTTATTGAAGTTTTCCCTTTTCACCCACTCTATATTAAGAGTCTGTAATACCTGTGTAGTTAAACGTAAGTTATACTTCAAGTGTACAACAACAGAAAGGGTTTCAGACTAGAGCTCGAAGCCAAGAACCCTTCACTATATATAAAAAAAAAACTATTTCTAAGACTGTGTAATGGAAATATTGAGGATGTGTGTACTGTTCCCAGCTTATTCCAGCACTACATTTTATGTAAGTAATCTGTACTTGAGTTATGTTATAATATGTGAATGCAACAAAATCCAACAGGTTATTACCTGTATCCTTACTGTAAGGTAAAGTACTGCAAACTTTGTGTATATTTACTTAAGATGTCCTGCTGCAATTTAGCTATAAGTGTACACACGTCCTTGTACACAGACATCACGTACACAGGTGACTACACAGGTATTAGAGATAGAGTATGAAGTGGGATCAAGTGTCTTTAGGGTAAGACTGGTTTACTGACATTTCTTTCATAAGTACGAGTATAAGTCGGTAGCAGAAATAGTATCGTATTCAATTAAAAGAAAAGTCATTTTATTGTGCAGAATTGAATTCCACAATCAGTGCTCTGCTTTTCCTCTGCATTAATGTTGATTTGAGCCAGTGATAGCAACGATCCCTTTAATAACAACATGAAGCTCGGGAAATCATGAAGCAAGACTAGCTCTGAAATAATAAAAAAAAAAAGAAAAGAAAAACTGACCCAGATCCAGTGTATGTGTGTAAGTCCTAGCCAAGAGTCGTCACCCAGAGCGAATGCTCCAATTTACATTGCTAAACACTAATTCCCCTGGGTAACTAGATTCCAGTGGAGGCATTCATTATGGTCAGAACGTTTCGATCGCATTCTTTCCGGCAAATTTATTAACACATCTCAGTGCTTCATACTGGGAACTCTGAATCGTACAATGTCACAATTAGCCCTTATCCATGATGTGAATCTGTATAGATGATCTTGGCTTAATTCTAATAACAAAGCCGGCTTACAACTCGGCCTCCAAAGGTTATTGATTTGTCTTTCTGATCTATAAATTTACAAGTGAGTGCCACCGACAGCTGGAAGATCAATCACAGATTTACTCTCAGCTTTATTAGTGTTTTCTTTTCCTCTTTCTAATACGTCTCCAAATATCTGAATGAAGAAAGACTACTCTTTTTCTGTCCTTATGTTTGTAATTAGAAATAACCCTATATTTGTAATTAGATACACGGAATATAGAGCAGAGCACCAAAAATGTGCAGATAATAATGTTCAGGGGGAGAAAGGTTGTATGTTTAAGGGATCATCTTACACAGCTTTCTTTTGTGTAATTTGCTTTTTTTTCCCCATGCAAAAATCATCCGGCCTATTTGTTGATGTAAGTGACCCAAACTCCATGGTTTGTTATTTTGCTTTACCAAAGAAGAAGCGAGAAGAAGCATATTATTTATTCAAGCAGTTACACATGCATCTGATCTTAAAAAAAAAAAAAATTTAAAAATCTACATTTGAAGAACATTTGATAAGATTATTTTAGTCAGTGTTAATTTTTAGATTATGACATCTTGCATAGGTGTGTATATTATGAATGTTACTGTTAGATAATCTCTTCATTGGTAGTGTAGTGTTGATGAGATTGTAGTGCTGGTTTCTTTCTTGTGCACTAATTCTTGCTCCTTACTGTCTTTTTTTCTGTATCTTCCATCACAGGAGGTGAATTAGTGTTGCCCATAATTACCATGGACACCCAAGATCCCCAATCTGTGGCCCCGCATTACCCTGCCATTCCCCCTCCCCCTACATCCCTGAGCCCCCTCCAGACCACCAAAGAGTCCCTTGTTCTGTCTGAGCCACGGCCGCCGTGCCCTCCAGACCAGGAGGACTGTGGCGAGCCAATGGAGGTGTCAGCCTTCGGCTCGGGGGAGATGACCGAGTCCGATGATGAGGACTTCTATAAAAACTCCCCAATGGTCACTGATAGGACAGTGCTGCCTCCTCCCCCTGGCGTGGGCAAAAGTGGAGGCCAAAAGCCTGGTGCCCATCGCCCTCATGCCCCCCCTGCCCCCCCTGCCCCGACAACCCACCCTGACCAGCTCCACATCCCCGCGGGTAAAATGAACACCCGTGACCAGGTGCTCCTTCCCCCAGCCCCGTCCTCTCGCCTCACTCCAGGACTAACTTACCCGCCCGATTTCCCTCGTGTGCCCACAGCTCGGCCCTCGGCTTCAGTAGAGAGGGGCCTCCCCGGTGCAGTCGAGGTGATTCGTGAGTCCAGCAGCACCACGGGAATGGTGGTTGGTATCGTTGCAGCTGCTGCCCTCTGCATCCTGATCCTCCTCTACGCCATGTACAAGTACCGCAACCGCGATGAGGGATCCTACCAGGTGGAGCAGAGGCGCGGCTCAGGCAGCGAGAGCAACGGTGCCGTGGTGAAGGAGAAGACGCCGGGCACGACCGCCTCCATGTCCAAGACCGTCGCTAAGGGGAAGAAAAACAAAGACAAGGAGTATTACGTCTGAGAGAGGAGTGAGAGAGAAAGCGAGAGAGGAAGATGGTGGGTTGATGATTTTAGAGCGTAAATCACCTCCTCTGCATTCTCATCCTCAAACATTAATGCCTTTAGTGAAGTTTCAAAAAAGTTATGACACAGTAAAGTAAATATGGAGAGAGAGAGAGGGAAGAGAAAGTACTAATGATAAAGGAAGTGAATGGCCATGTCCTGGGTGTCGTACATAGCCATTTTAACCTTACTTCATCCCCCTTTGTGCCTCAAGGAGATCATCCATTACATCCTAGACGATGAAACGCCATTCATTCTCTTTGCAACGAAAATTGCAGTTTCCAGAGCGCAGGAATCTTTAGAGGTTAATGAATCACCATGGAAAGGGAGAGAACTCCCACCGCACTAACTCATCAGCAGTCCTCTCCGGTGTCCGCTGCTTTCTGAATCCTTCGGCTAATTTTAATGTGAAATCGATTATATCCTGCAATTTGAAGTATATAAAAAATGTAATTACCTTTGATGTCATTATTCACACCGAGTGGTAAATACTGTGTGGAGTATCAGGCAAGCAAATGTTCCTGTTAATTCACTTTTTTCGAAATATTTAATTAATGTGCTTGGTGAGGGGGAAAAAAAACAGGCCGACCGCTTTTACCCTCGGTAGTTCTTTGACCATATTTCCCACGTTATGGGGTATGAGAAAAGGTTGTCAGTTTGTGCTGTGTCGTCTCTGGCCAACTTTAAGTAAAAAGGAGAGTGCTAATTAGCTGCATGTGTTCTTTAAGAAAAAAAAATCGATATATGATTCACCTGACTTGTTATGCATTTTAAACGTAATTGTAAACTGGTGCGTTTTATAGCCAAGAGGCTAACATGGAATTGTGACGTGTTTGACTGCCACATCTTACCATATTTTCTGATACCACCTCACCCCCACCCAGTTTCCTCTGTTTAGAAGATTTCTTTACATCACTTTGCATTGCTGCACCAGGCAGTTTGATCTTGTATTTCCTAGGGATGCATGGATACCATGTTTTCAGACTGAGTGCTATGATTACATGTTTATACGTACTCATTGATACTAATACTAATACTGATACCAAAATAAGTAACCAACGATACAAGATGGCGTTTCAAACAGTATCTCTACCAGAGAGAGTGTAAGAGTGCCTGACGCGAGTATCCTCAAACCGGATCTCGACTCGCAAGCAGAGTATAGACACTGACAAGCAGACACATGTCAGTGCTCAGTGCTCGCCGAACGGAAGTGCACCACTAATGAAGGTTACCCTGCACGCTCGCTTCACTGCTCCGTTCTCGCAAACTCATGCCACCTTGTACTCACTTTTAATGAGAATGCGCTGCTTGCTCAAATCAGCCACACATTGCAGTTTTTTTTTATTAAAGATACTGTTTAAACAGCATAAGATATTTTATCAGGTTACTTGTATTGTAGGGACACGCTCTAGTAGCTCGTCTGGATATTTTTACGGAGCACAGCAGTCTTGCTGTCACGCCGTGTCGTCTGTTCATCAATGCAGCAACGTACACCAGGCCTGCATCCCCTTGTATGTCATGCGATATCAGCTGCTGGCACGAGAGCGTTTATTATGAGTATGAGTAAATGAGAACAGTATCAGACTGATACCTTATACCAGTATCAGTATCAATGCATCCCTAATATTTACAGCAACTAAACTGCACTAGTGGGAAAGTAGAGTTTGTTTTTATGTCCCGTTATAGTTCACGGTTTGAAGCCTTTACTACAGTCCTGATCTCAACCCCTCTGTCAGGCCTGAAAATATTCTGTTCTTTTGATATATATGTTATAATCCATCACTGTTTAATGTTGAGCCTCTTTTGTTTGACCATTTACTGCTGCTGTGATGGTGATAAACTTCTCTATCACCCCAATGGGATTTTCAATGTTTTAACACCAACTGTAGCATATTATCACTCCAGACATATATGGATACTGGAATTAGACTAAAAATACACAAATTACAACATATATGTCTCTGTGCGTTAACAATCGCAGCACCTGCTACAGGGCAAAAAAATAAAGTGTCTTCTGGTCCAGAAAATATGGTTGGGCTACAGTAAGGGTCAAAGGTTTTGTTAAAGAGTAAAAGAGCTGTGCGCTGTCTCTCTCTCTCTCTCTCTCTCTCTCTCTCTCTCTCTCTCACCCTCTCTCTCGCTCTCTCACTCTCCATGGTGCTAAGATGTTCATTATCTATTAGGCTACTTATTGGTGTTCCATGCATGACGTATTCACATTTAACTTTTGGGTCAGAGAGTTGTTTGATATGAAGTCATTAAGTTGCTGGTCATCCTACCGGACGACTCTCGCCCCGTTCCTGGAGGGATTCATAGCACCACCTCATCATGGACGGAAAAAAAGATCTCGGCTAAGGAAACCTAAGAAAGCTGGAGCAATTAGCATCAATAAAAAGACGTTGTATTTATGTAAATAGGAGATTCTGTGGACATTGCTGACGATACATCAGGATACAGGTTTGTCAATGTGTGTGTGTGTGTGTGTGTGTGTGCGTGTGTGTGTGCGCGTGAGTGTTTCGTCCCTGTTCGTCCTCTAGCATGAGAAAGACCTAACTAGACTTTGAGACATCTTTCTCTGCCCCTTTATTCTCCAAGAAACAAAACTAGAATCCGACGCCTACTCAATGAGACTGCAGGAAGTGCGCTCTGCTTGGAGCGAAGTCATACGTGGAGAACTTTTCCTGGCCTCCTCGCCACGGAAACAAAAGGAAACGTCCAACTCTGTGTCAAAATGCTGGCTCTCCTATTGCCCCGTTTTGAAGGAAGTGGGAAAAAAAGTAACCTGACAACCGAGAACTGCTCTCGTGAAGAGCATTTCTGTACAGAGCTACGGAAACTCGAGTCTGCAAAGTCTACATTTTTTTATATATATATAAAGAGGGCACATCCCTGAAAAGAAAAAAAATGGTGTAATGTCTAGATATTTCTCACAGTCAATGATTATTATTTGGCCATGCTTGTTATCAGACAAAGGTCTGTTAAATCCTTACCCTCCACACAAAATGTGCTTTTCACAGCGACCATCATTTCAGTCACATGAGGTGATTTTTCAAATGTGGAATTGTATGAAACTAATCTTTATTCACTTTCTTTCAATTCCGTCAGGAAGAAATTTTTTTTTGCCATACGTCCCTAATTTATTTTTTTTTTTATCGTTATTTTTAATACATGTTTAAAGTTGTATTGATTTTTTTTTAACACGGCTGCCATTTACATAGAACAGTCAGAGTATATTCCCATTCTTACTTAATGTTATTGTAAAGTGTTCCCGTGAGATGAATTTAAATATGTGTACATTGACAGAGGAAAAAATACACTTGGTTATATACTTCTTACATTTCTTGTTTAGTGTGGTCTCTCTTTTTTTCATTACGGTTCAATACAGTGGCTTGCACAAGTTTTCACCCCCCCTTGCACATTTACACATTTTTGTATTTTAAGTTGGAAAAAAAATTAAATGTCCACTATGTAGGTTTCCACCAACTGAATGTACCTCCCTTACACCTTGCTTTCCAATCACGTATTAGAGCGAATGGTGACCGCTGTGTCCTTCGAGGCACTTGCATTCACGTTCCTTTCCTTTTTTCTGTGCTAAATAATTTGCTAAAACATGTTAAAAACTTGTAAACATTCTAAGATTATGAAAACATAACGATGCATAGTTACAGATAATTATACTGTAATGAAAACATACTAATGAATTCCTTAAGTATTTTATGGAATATTTATTCCAGTTCTGATAATATATAACCTCAAAATCCTACATAGTGGACCTTTAACTTAATTGGGCCTACATGCCATGAATCTACACAAGATAGCCCATAATACTGAAGTAGAGCGGAGGGAGGAATGGGTGAGGGTCTATATAGTAATAAGAAAATGTGGTTTCATAAGTATTTGCCCCTGTTGCTGTGAAACCCCTAAATTAATTGTGGTGAAATTGGTTTCCATCACATAAGACCCATAATTAGTCGAATACATATGACCTGGGTGTAATTTAAGTGTCATGTGATCACTGTGTAAATACACTGTGTTCCTGGCGGGATCCAAAGTTTGGTGGAGAACATACTTAAAGAAACAGCACTGTGAAGCCCAAAGAGCTATCAGTTCAAGTCCTGGAGAAAATTCTGAAAAAATACCCACCCACTCAGGGTTTCGTTATAAAAGATTCTCACAGAATCCTATTAATTTCATCATTTTCAAACTGAAAAGAACTTGACACAACATGACTGTGCCTACAGGAGACCATCCACCAAAGAAGGTGAGTAGAAGCAACCAGGATGTGAAGAATCATAAATCTTTGAAATACAACCCCAGAATTAACATTCAAATTTGTCTTTATTCATCTTCTACTGCTTAATCCTGTTCAGGGTCATGGGGGGGAAGCTGGAGCCAAACCCAGCCGGCTTCGGGTGAGAGGCGGGGTACACCAATCCCACGCAGGGCAACACACAGAGACAGACAACCAATCACACTCACAACTTAGAGTAGCCAATTAGCCTGATCCCCTCTGTGCATGTCTTTGGAATGTGGGAGGAAACCCACATGGACATGGGGAGAACATGCAAACACCACACAGAAAGGCACCCGTGTCGACCCCGGGGCTCGAACCCAGGACCTTTTTGCTGTGAGGCTACAGTGCTAACCACTTAGCCGCCATGCCGCCCAACATTCAAATTATTACCAGAAAATAATATTTAGTTTTACTTCTAAAGCCCGATTTGGATGGGATTAGTTTCACTTCGAGGTGTCTTTAATCATTCTTTCATGTCTCCTCTATGATTAACCTCTTGTATTTTAACTGCAAGTAAATTACCACTGAAGATGGGAAGTAACCAAGTCCAATCACTTTGGTACTGGCCTTAAATCTGGTTTTCATGTATTGCTATTTCTTTTCATTCACCTAGTATGTCCACTCCAAAGAAATAGATTTTCTCTACACACACTAGGTCACTGGATTTCTCTGTAATTATATATTAGCTATAACATACGGTGACTTTGTAGCATGAGATAGCATTACGTTGTCATTCTAAATGAACAAATAACCATAAATAACCCATAAAAGAAGAAATAACCATTTTAAGCTTTAACAGTTGAGACCCCACACACTGAGACGATCACTGTACAACTTGGACATATGAAGACATGTATTATGTGGACAGCTAGTTATTAAATTTCAGTTCATTTGTTAGTTATGATAGTTATTATCATACTAGCTAACATTAGGGTGATTCTTATACCCCTTGCTGCAGAACCAAAAGTCTAAGGAGCGGAGTCAGACCCGATCCATCTCCTACTACTACCTGGACAGAGCTGAACCAGTAGGTCAGGTCCTGCTCCACAGGCTGGACTTATGGCTCTGCAGCAAGGACTATCTAAAGAGATTAGGAATAAGGCTTGTTTTAGTTTGTCTTAGCTAACTAACATTGTTCTACATCTTCCTTTGTGCCTTGATGAGCTAGTCACTAATTTAGCTCAAAGTAATTTAAAATCAATGTGTGATTTGAGACAAAGGTCTTTCTCTTTTACGAACTTTTCTTCTAATTTTCATTTGTGCTTTAAGTTAATGGTGGGGTTTATGGCAGAGTTTGTGGCAGGTCGTTTCGTCTGCAAGCCCGGACGTTTGCGTCATGCGTGGTCATGTGACCCTGTTTATTGCTTTGTCTACATCTGACGTCAGACATAACATCACTTCGTTTGTGTGTAGAAAAGTAAACTTTGCCAGATATTGTGGCTAAACAGCGTCTTTACAAAGCCTTTAAGATTGCAGTCTTTTGATTGATTTCTTTCTTTCTCCTGCTAATGGGCTCATGGTGTAGGCAGAATGGAGACGTTATATGATCCATAGCAAGTAGGTTGTTGAGTAGGTTGATCTTTTCTGGATGGAGAAGTGGATATGCATGCTGAGTGATTAAATACAATGAATAACAATGATTGAAAGAAGTTTTTTTTTTTTTTTAATCAAGAGATGGCATCAACCCACATATCACTTAAATGATCAGATGCAGAGTTTTTTTTCCCGCACATACTTTTTCAGGAAAGGAAAGAGAAAAAAAACATCATGGCGAATTTGGGCACAAATAAAATCACACAAGAGCACCTGCAAATGATGGCATTACTCCAGGTCCCTGTGTAAACTTAGTCCCGTCCAGATCGTGCTTTTGTCTTGTATTGAATTAGACATTACACATATTTAATACAATTTTCACTAGTCCTTATTGAATGGCTCCTATCTTCAGCATGTCTCCTAGTTCAGTTTGCAAGTTTTAAAACTGTGAAGCGAAGCACTTTATTGCATCCCAGTTTCATCATCTGTTTTTGTGCTACAGATGGATTTGTGGCCGAGAAGTAGCCACAGAGTGGTGATATAAAGCACAGACTCTACTTTCCTCCCTTCACAGCTCCAAACTAAGGACAAGGCTTTGTACTTCTGCAGTTATGGGCTTGTACAACCTGAAAGAAAAGTAACTCCCAAGCTGACTTGATC
>JAQLOM010000011.1:4705608-4727002 GCA_030068315.1 Chrysichthys thysi | reverse complement strand
AGTGTTTTGCAGAATGTTTTTTGAATCCACTGTCCTCAAGCTGTTCATTCACTCGGGGGGCATGCAGCCGGTTCAACCTCAAGAGGGTATGGGTGATCAGTATGTGAGTCTGCTGTTCCATGAGGTTGACCCAGGCAGAATTCACTTATGAGCTCTTTTTTTCTCTGTTGCTCAACAGTAATGAAAATGGTCTCCAAAGCTGGTTGTCACTTACTTTATTGTGACTATCTAGCAATGGACAGCTTGGTTTTACCACACTGTGCAGTAGTACTGTTAGATAGACTGGGCATGTAGTTAGTATTTACAGGTTAGTATACATATATTTATTGATGGTAGTTAGTGGGGAAAAAGTCCACAGAAAAGCCGCATCGGTATATAAGCTGCAGGGTCCAAAGCATGGGGAAAAAGTAGCGGCTTATAGTCCGGAAAATACGGTAATCAAATAAATCGATTTATTCAACATTGCATTCAGTTAGGGATGATGTTTGTTTATTTATCTACATTTTTCTCAGCTTCGTTATGGACATCAGCTTTGTTCATTGCTCTCTGAAGATCAAATAAATCATTACTGTGTGTCAGACAGCAAATATTTGTCGTATGTTGATGACCGAAGCTTTTCCTTTTCAGGGTAATTTGGTCTAAACACATTTATGGTCCAGCTTTGTTGTGTGCAGCTGTTCAAAATCTAGTTGAACTGTGTGCGACGTGAGACAAATCTCTCCTGTTGTACAGGTGAACAGGGAGTGTGTGCGTGGACTCTGGGCTGGGCAGCAGCAGGAGCTGGTCTTCCTGCGGAACCGAAACCCGGAGCGCGGCAGCATCCAGAATGCCAAGCAGGCACTACGCAACATGATCAACTCTTCCTGCGATCAGCCTATCGGTTACCCCATCTACGTCTCCCCCCTCACCACCTCGTACGCTGGAGGACACAGCCAGCTCCGGTCTGTCTGGGGAGGGCCCATAAGCCCTCACAACATCTACACCTGGTTCATCAGCAGCTGGGACAGGTCACAACACATTCACTGATTTCCAAATGCATTTTTTTTTGTTTCTTTGTTTTCACCAGTACAGTGTGTTTTAAATTTGCAATCTCAATTCACTTAATGCTGTTAGAACTTCTTCAGGGTATGCATCACTTGTAACTGGTTGCATCTTCTGTTGACTGTTCTATTTTTAACTCGCTGTATTCTCCCGCAGGCTACAGAAGGGCTGTGGAGCAGGCTGCAACAGTGGAGGGAATATCGAAGACTCCGACTGCGGTGGAGGATCTTCGTCCATTGGAAACAATCCTGCAGTATTTCCTCCCCAGAGCACAGCACCCACTGTGTCTCAGTCCCACCTTACCAGTATGCAGCCATCCATGGGTAAGAATACAGCGAGGCTAGCGTATACACGCTCTGTTCTGCAACAATAATCATGTCATTTCAGATATGCTCCTATAGATTTGAGTCTCTGCCCTTGATGTGTCTCTTAAGATTAATGTAAATTCATATCAAGTGTTTCACTACTGGAACCCCTGGTCTCTGTTTCCAGGAACTGACAATCCTGTTGGACCGAGCTGGCCTGTCCATTCTCAGCCCCTTCCCTTGACACTGCTTAGCCAGTCTGAGGGCCGGATGGACGCAGGCTTGGTAAACTCTCTCCAGCGCACTTCCTCCATCCAGGGCCTGCTGGGTCAGCACCTGTCCAGCTCACAGCTATCCTTCAGTGCATCTGTGGCTGTGCCACCCACTGAGCGCTTCTGTCCAGGCAGCCTGCAGGACAGTGCCAGCAACAGAGCCTCTCAGCGGGGCATCAGCTTGGGGCTTGGTCATGGAAGTGGCCTTCACTACGACGCGATCTATAGCAAGTGGAGTTTGTCTGGCAGAAAAGGCTTTAATGGGCCAGCAGCGTTGGAAGGGGACGGAGGGTTGTCTCACTGCATCCGCACCCAGGTGAGGAAACAGGGCTGCTTGTTTGTTTTGTTTTGTTTTGTTTTTTTTATGTTATTTTTTTTCTTTTTCCACTGTCTTGGTAAAAAAAAAAAAAAAATTGCATTTCCATTTACCATTTATTCCTTGTCTTTCAATTTGCTTTTGAATCTAAAGGTGACTCCAAATTCAGCATTTGGTTTAAACTCTTTAATTGGTGTTGGTTTGGTTTTGTAATTACAGCCTTGTTGGTTTGGCAAAACTAATTAATTTGTGTCTCTGTTTCCCAGGCTTTCCAGTCTGTCCCACTTGCTCCGCCCCCTGAAGTCAGCCCAACACTGGCTGCAGTGGTTGTTTCTGTGCCCACAGAGACCACACCCCTTACATCTGATCCTCCCAGTTTACGGGAGGAGGCTACCGAACTGCCTTTACTTGAGCACCTGCGCTGAGCCTCTACATAGACTAACCTGCACAAATAGGCCTAGACCAAGTCAAGAAGCTGGAATCTGGAGCCGGTCTCCTGTTGAATCCATGCTCATTCCAGCTGTCGAAAAGAGCTGGGAGCTTTCTGTTACTTGAGGTCAAGCTTCTTTTTTTTGGCGCTTTGTGCTTTTGCAGTGATTTGATATTATTTGAAGCATTTTTCGCTTATTCTTTATCGGAGCACACTAGGGAAGGGTGCTGCACAGCAAAATAGCTTTCAGGTCACATCCCTGTAAGGCCAAGTTACAGACTATGTTGTGAACCCGTGATCACTATAAAAATAGTTCTGATCACTATTTTGGCTTAATGGGTCAGAAGCCTAGAAAAAAAAGCCAAGCCAGTGCAATTTAAAGAAGTCCATGCCATGGTGGGCGTGTGAAGATTCTTAGCAACTGGATATGAATCTTTTTCTTCAGCAAAAAAGGGAAGTCGTATCTCTGTAGCAGTGACCATTGGATGAAAGCTCCCTCCCTACATCCACCATTCATCCACCTGGGCTGGTGAGCACCAAAAGACTCCGCAGGGTCTTCATCTACATAAGAAATGGAAGAAACATCATTACAGACCTGGATCTTACCAGACATCTCCCATCTTTCCTCTCCCAGAGACTATGTACAGCACTCTGGAGACAAAGCAATTCAGTTCTTAATGAAGCCTAACACTTTAATTCCCAGTGCCCACATATAACACGTATGTCTTGGTCGCCGTTGATAAACCCATGACCACTGTGTTAGCCAGTTTCAGGGAAATGTCAACGCATACGTGGACATACTAAATCTCAGACACTTCCCGTGGCTTTTGGTGCTCGTCCCTGCATAGTTTACAGTCCACTAAAGAGAGGACAAAATGGAGAACCCTGCCTGTGACCAGGGTTCAGATCTGAAGCAAAAGGATCAACCATTCAGATTTGTTTTACCGTCATCCCAACGAGGGTGTGTCTTTGCTCCTCTGAATCTTTACGTCTACTCCATCACATAGTTTTGCTTGTGACCGTCCCCCTATCCCCCCCAAGGCCTAACCTGTCTACCCAGTGGCCTCTGGACTTGCTGGAGTTGGAGGGATACAGTACTGGCTCCATTGCCTCTTTCTGCTGTCAATCAGCAAGCACCTGCAGTACAGCTTCTCTTACTGTGATACTACTGCTACTGCAACATCCCCTCTACTACTAATGGAACTAACCAAACTACTGCTCCTTTGGACCTTTAATCTCCAGCGTTTTAGTTGGAAGAACTTTTTCAAAAACAAATAAATATATACATGTATAAAACAAAAAAACCATATTTATTTGATTGCTGTTTCATGGTGGAAGGTGTGGCTTTCTCCCCCCCATCACCCATTGCACCCGGTTGTCACTTGCTGATGCTAACTGGAAAGGCTGGAAAGTTAATGCAACTCTGAATTTAGGGACCTTTCGATATGTCTTTTTTATTTTACACTCTCAATCTAGTGTATAGTTTCCTTTATAATTCAACTGGATTTAGGCCCAAGGTTGGGCATGAGATTCTTTTTTTTTTTTTTCTCTCTCTTTCCGTTGAACTCACCCCTTCCACAATACAAGAAAACTTCAGTTGGAGCGCTTCGTTTGTTCTCATAATGGCCTTGCTTTATTCTTATCTGTTGTTCTGTACATGTAGAGCTTCTACAAAATAGGGTATGGCGTATATCCACCCAGCGGCTCTCATTCCTGTCAGATAGAATGACCTCTTGTACCAAATAGTATATATCCTTAAACTGAACCTATTCATATTTCACTACACCTAGTTCATTGTTAAATCTACACTTCGGACGGCAGTGAGTATTAGCAAGAAAAACGAAACAAAACAAAAACGATTGAATTGCCATGCTAAATGACCCAAAAGCTGATTTCAGTGTTCTACAGTCACACTCCATACAACCCTTTTAAAGTTTTGTGAGTTGTAAAGAAACAGTACCAAGGTCCTTTTTTTTTTTTTTTTTTGGCGATCACCACAGCAATATGATTTCTAAATCCTGCAGGTCTAGAATTTTCTTTTCAGCATGGCAGTACATGGATGTCACAATACATGTTAGTGGAACACTAGGCGTAGCGCTCACTAGGTTTGCCTAGTGCCACCTTTTTTCTTTGTGGTCACGGCACCGTTTGCTTCATCTTGCCCCTTCTCAGGTCTTAAATCCTCACTTTTTTTTGCTAAAGCCAACTTAATTATGTTCTCACTTGTACTTGGCACGAGTCATCCAGTGACTTTGACTGTAACTCCTATAGATGATCCCGGTTCGATCTGGCCAGTGGCCTGAATATTTGTCACTATTGGCGCCATTTCTTTGTTTTGGTTTTTTTCCTCCATCTTTCCCATTTTAGTGTAATCTCTCCAAAGCTACAGGAACTTCCTGTTCCGATTTGGAGAAAGGCAAGCACAAGTTACTGGACAGTCCCTGGTGTCGGTAATAAAAAGGGATTGAATGAGAATCTGCCGTTTATAAACGGTATGTTTTGTATATAAATATATATACATATATATTTAAAAGTATATAAATCTATTTTATTATTGGATTCCTGGTTATTTTTCAAAGACACTATCTTGAGGGAGCTGTTCCTAAAGTGCTCTCTGACCTTTGAATCATGCAGTTTTGGGAAGGAGATCAATTAATACTGCTTTTGCACACGTCTTGTATAATAGTACAACATCCCCCCCCTTTTTTTTTTAAAATCACCTTTTAGTTATGTATGGTGTATTGTTTTATTTAAAAGCTTGTTAATCAATATTCAAAGTTGTACAGATTTTTTTTATGTGATCTTTTTTCTTCTATTTAAATTAAAGCTTTTTTTGTCATCATTTGCAGAGCCATCTTTGTGAACGTTTGTTTCCCCCCCCCTTTTCCTTCGTTCTTGCTAGTCAGTGTCTAGTGTGACGTTCTTGCTGCTGGTTCTGAAAATGTGGTTTCCCAGAAAGCCGAAGAACGGTTGGAGGTTACTTCCAGCATGTCTCGAAGTGATTTATTCCTCTTGCCCCACAGCAATTTGCCAACATTAATGCAACACTAAGGTTTCATTTATTAGCAAATGACAGGTCTATCATTATTTAAGTCACCTTTAATGTTGTGTAAAACCCATGATGCAAATTAGTTCCTTTTTTCACTTACAATATAGCCATTACAGTAGTCTCCTTACAAGACTCTCTCTCTCTCATAGTTAAGAAGAAAAAAAAATAGCTCTTGTGATGTTACTGAGAAACCAGCAAGTTCAGAGTCTGTTCCTAAAGGCTTTCCTGTGTTGTAAAACATAAAGCTACCGCTTTACCGCTGTTCCTGACACTGGAGACTCAGTCCGTCCGTAAATACTCAATAAAAGTCTCCATTCGGGAAGCCTCACACAGCCAATGAAGAGGTGTTTTTCCTTGCTTCTGTTCCCCTTATTAGTCTGAGCTTGTGTACGTCATCCATGTGAATAAGCTGACCTGTGGTTATAGAAAATAAATCAATACTTCGGACCAATCAGATTTGATCGTGCAAAAGAAATTCAAAGATTCCACAGAACACATGTATAGTCAGTGAAAGTCATACTTGCTCTCAGTTCTCTCATCCTGCTACAATATAAATCCTATTTTTAGAATAATGCATTTATACTTTTTTTATTTTAGCACATTGCGCAGCAGCCTTTTGAGCATGTATTAGTAGACAGGACTAATGTAGCATGATGAGGCCTAATATTAAAGGGCAGTTTCTTTGTTTCAGACCTTTTGTAATACCAGACCTGGAGGGAAAATGGCACTTCCCTTAATGGCTATGTGAATAACATTCGCCTGACAGCTTTCTTTAAGTCCCGTTTATTTTAAGATTATGAGCTTATGATGGTTTAAATATATGGCCACAAACTTTCCCCAGTTGATATTCTGAAAGTAACATTTGATTGGGCCGTGTTTAAATGTGACTTTTGTAATATGGTGTGAGTAAATGATGGTAGAGGCTTTGTTAATGAAGATGGTGTAATTTAGTGACAGTCGAAACGTGGCAAGAAAGATTTTTTTTTTTCTTATTTAATATCTTTAGTGTTGAAAGACAAAAATCACTTCAGAAAATGTGGGCAATTTTAGTGTTTTATGCTCATTTCATTTGACATCTACTAAGGCCTCAAAGCAATAGATCTGAGGGGGAAATTATTATTATTATTATTATTATTATTATATGCTCAGCATTTTACTAAGCAACCAGTAGTCTTGCGTTCAAGATAAAATGTACCTTGGAAATCCCAATCCATCGAACTACACATCGTTAATTGACTTCTTTAATCAGCTTTACTCAAGAGTACAAAGGAGGCTGGTCTAAACTACAGAAGGTATAGGTACATGTATTGTAATGAGACCAATCGTAGCACCCCATGTAGTGTATCTCAAAAGTATCTTAACACCATCGAACCTCGAATCAAGTGCAGTTCTGAAATCTCAGACAAATGAGCGCTTGGTTAGACAGGGAGCGTATGTGGTCTCGTAGCACTCCTCCACACGACCATCTGTCCCTTTGCTCTCCTGAGCCGAGCGGTGGAGCCACAGCACCAGTGCCAGCAGGGCCAGCAGCACCAGGCCCATGGAGAGTGGGATTAGCGCCGCCTGCAGGAGGCCTGGGGCATTCTCTGGAGCTGCACAATGAGAGAGAGAGAGAGAGACTGGCTACGGCAACAGTAAGTAAAACTGCAGTTAATAGGGCAACATGATCATGGTTAAATGACAAGATTACTGATTCGCTACAGTCTTCAGAAAATGTGATGAGTGGGTTTTGATTGGGAGTGTTTTATAACCAGTTTTGTTGGATTTACCAAAAACCTATAATAGTTTACAACAGTGCCTTTAGTTTAGGTTTTAACTTGCACAACTTCTTAAACTGCATTTTAGAGTTTGCACTTGTAACTTCAGATCTGCAAGAAAAAAAAGGATAATAATCTTCTTTTAATAATAAGAAGAGGAAGAACAATAACAAATGTCTCTAAAACAGTTCACAGGGTGAGGAAATGTTATTTCATCCTGTGAGGGGGGAAAAAAATAATCACTGTAATCTCGGTGATTTTTGTGCCAGAGAAGTTTACATGAAAGTGTGTTCTTGTTTTCCCCCCTAACATTTCCAAGAAGAAGAAGAAGAATTATTATTCTTCGTCAGTGGATATTTTAGGGGACAATGTAACCTCAGTGATTTTGCCATGATTTTTGGTGCCAAACAACTTTACATGAGAATGTGTGTTATGGTATACACACCATAATAATAACAACCATAAACATTATTATTAATCAGTGGATTTTGGGGGAAAATGTGATTTTCATTTTTATTGTTGTTCTCAGTACACTGCCACCCAGTGGGTGCTTGAAAGCCCCTCGAGCGTTTGCAAATCGTGAGTCACGCACGCTTCTGTCATTTCTGACACACAGACACATGAGAGAAATCAGCCCAAAATCACGTGATTAGCTTGCGATCCTGAGAACTCAAACCGGACGTTTCGTTAGTATAAAATTACAATTAGTGTAATGCATTTTGTATTTTTGCAGTTTTGCTGATCAGAACTTACCCCTGCAAAGTCCAGAATGCAGTTTCGCGAGCTGTGCATTACATTTTTAGTGCTTCCCTTTTACATCTTCCTGTTTACAAGCACAAATCAGTCTGCACTTCTTCGTATTTAAGGCGTGAGCCTAGACACATAAGTTTTCCTTATCTAGGAGATTCTTTGAGGTGGGAAACAATCATTAAAATCAACCAACAAAAGCTTTGTACACTTAAAGTAGCTAGCGTTAGCTAAAGTAGCACTGGAGTGAATTGTAAAGATGCACCTGATTTATCCTGAAATACTCTGGACAGACAGCTTTCAGGGTTGAAACTCACGGGTGTACAGTGAGAGGTTCACATAGCAGTTTTGTGTGCCCAGAACATTGGTCACGGAGCAGCGATACACACCAGAGT
Organism: Chrysichthys thysi; assembly: GCA_030068315.1. Lineage (NCBI taxonomy): Eukaryota > Metazoa > Chordata > Actinopteri > Siluriformes > Claroteidae > Chrysichthys > Chrysichthys thysi. The sequence goes on along the minus strand of JAQLOM010000011.1, from coordinate 4,718,690 downwards.
CCTCTTCAGACATGTTTGCAATTTGCACCGAGCCTATTAACTCCCCTAAAGACAAGGCACGAATACATAGATATGGTGTTGATCTCTGATGGCCTTTAAGTTCTGTCAGGTTTTGCTTCATATGTTTGATCTGATAATGCAAGTGTACTTCTTACCCTCCATACTGATGGGCAAGGTGATGTGATCTGGTTCCAGTTTCTCCCAGCTCATTTGTGGAGCGGGGACGCCCTCCTTTACAACACACGTCAATGTCACCGTGCCATCTACTTCAGTGTCTCCCTCCCATAAACACACAGGTAAAGATGGGGGCACTACACCAACACAGCACCATCCAGTAAGCCAGGTATATGCTACATTTATACAACATGCATAACACCTAGCAACTTAGAAAACCAGAGGAGTTTGATGATCATTAAAGGTGCAGTTTGCACACCAAGTAAGTGCTGGGGTAACAACATGCACAGCCTCATGGTCACGTCACGCAGTGGAGTTTCACACAGCTTCCACAGGAACCAAGCGTTAAATGGTTCTTACCCAGGACTCTGAGGGCGAGTTCTCCGATTCCAGGGTCCCCTATCTCTGGTGGATTGTTCACCACGCACCGATAGATGCCAGTATCAGAAACACGCGTTTCATTCAGGATGATATCAGCATTCCAGGGCATGTCAACAAACTCCACCCTGCCGGTGAAGGAGGGGCTTTTGATCACCTGCCCCTGATCATACGCGATCACCTGGAGTGCGTGGGTAAATGCTTCATTACAAACAATTGATACGTGTAAAGAAGATACACTGTGGTCTTCTGGATATGAGTGTGTAACAGTAAGGTTAAGATGCAGACATTAAGATGTCAACTTGTTTCGGTTCATACGTAAATATTGATTTAAGAAAACATATTGCACCTAAAAAAAAAATATAAAAAAATCTAAAATGTCCAACAAAGTAAAGTTTATTTCAGTTGATAACACAGTTAAATATGAAATATGATAACTTTATAATATAAGAATGCTTTAGTAGTTTTGTAGGATTTGAGCCACACATGTGACCAGGATAAAGTGCTTACTGAAAATGAATGAATTTGAATTTTCAGTGTTTACATATGTCATGTTGTTGCTGGGAAATTGTCGATTGTTTTATTTTCATTGGTCCTTTTAATGTTATGCATAATGAAGAACAATATCTTTATAAAGCTGTGATGGTCGATTACAGTAAGGTAACCACTCACTCACTCACTCTCATCTTTTGCAGCTTAATCCTGTTCAGGGTCGCGGGGGGAAGCTGGAGCCAATCCCAGGTAACTCCGGGCGAGAGGCGGGGCTCACCCTGGGTAGGTCGCTAATCCAATGTAGGGCAACACACAGAGCCAGACATCTATTCACACTCACATTCACACCTACAGGAAAATTAGAGTAGCCAATTAGCCTAATCCCCTCTGTGCATGTCTTTGGACTGTGGGAGGAAAACGGAGTACCCAGAGGAAACCCACGTGGACACAGGGAGAACATGTAAACTCCTCACAGAAAGGAGCCCAGGTCAACCCCGGGGATTCAAACCCAGGACCTTTTTGCTGTGAGGCGACAGTGCTAAACATGACTTTTTAGTTAAATTGCAAACCGTATGTAGCAAGCAGTATTCAGAGTGTAATACCTGTGTTGGACTGTTTTGGTCAGAAAAAGGAGTCAGGGTCCAGATGATGCTGAGGCGGATCAAGGGACTCATGGTGAAAAAGGAGCAGGGTAAAGTGATCGAGTCGCCCTGCACCACCTCCACACTGGACTCTCTCAATGTGACACGCACTGCATCTAGACACACGCAGGAGAGGCCACTGAGTCATTACTAACACTGAGCCAACACTGGAAATTCCTCCACTTCAGGAGCCAAATGTGCTACAATTACCTGCTACTAATATATTCATTCAGTTACACTCAAAAATACAAGCGGACATCGAACAAAAATAGGTCTACACATTGAAAATAATTATGCAAAACGTAAGCATGCACAAAAGGTATTCAAAAGGTATGTTCGGCACTTTCCTCGCATCTCATTTTCGGAGGATGCAGCTTTTATAGTGTGCACGGACATTTACGTTTTCCCCAGTTATTTTTCATGCAAGTTGCAAGATCTTCTTGCAGACAGCCCTTTGAAGACTTCTTAAAATATATTAATATTTTAGTGAAACAAGTATGCTGCATTTTGCATGCAGATCTACGGTACTTTGAATACTTTTTATGCATTAGTTACTATTTTTTTGGATGCATGCTTAAAATGTGTACTTATTAATAAGTAAAATAAGCATGCATGTAAAATAAAAAAAAACTGTCCTGGCTACAAACATTTCTTGAATTGAAACATGTATATTACAAATGCTTACAGTTTTCTTGGTTATTTGCAGTAAGTTTTGGTATAATTAAAGCTTGTTCAATTTTGTTTTTTCTGTGCTTATAACTTATTTAAAAAAATGTTCACAGAATTTTTTCGTTGTGTTTGTATGCATTTTTACTCTATAAGCTTCATTATGGGTCCCAAGAAAGTGAAAAATGGTAGTGAGAGTAAGAAGCCATATCCCTCCTCCACCACTTCACACATGCTCCATGGCACAGATATTCAGTTCTGTTCAAGCACTTGTGGTGTGAACGTGTTCAACGGATTTTTTTCGTTGTGTCTCTTCATGATGGGTCCCAAGAAAGTGAAAAGTAGAAATGGTAGTGGGAGTAAGAAGCATACTAATTAAGGTTATTTTAATTTTATTCTTTTATTGCCACACACAAACCCATTAACTTAAAAAAAAAAGCATGTTTCTGATGGCTGAAACATTAATTGTATTTACATTCATTTCAATGGGAAAAATTGATTCGGGTCGCGAACAAATTGGTTCACCAACAGAGTCTCGGAACGAATTAAGATCGTGAATCGAGGGTCCACTGTACAGCAAAAATACAGCAAATATATTCAAATCACAATATTTAAAGATCAAATATTAAAATTGGTTACTTTTTTTTTGGTAAACAAAACAGCAATGCTCTGTTGTACATAGGTGTATCTGATTAGATGTGTTCATGCTTGAGCTACGCAACCGTGTTTCTCAAATAATTAGCATGCTAATCAAAGCAACAATTAATATGTTGATTCCAAATGTCCAAAGTACTAGACAAGTAATACACTCTTGAAATAGATTTGAGAGCAAATACATGACTACAAAGACTGCTATTACCATATATTACCACATGAACCTTGCTTGAGTGTATACCAAGGAAGATTTTTTAAATATAAAATTTTTTTATGTAAACATGAATTATAAAAATAACACAGTCGATCCTCTCATCTACGGACACCGCATTAACGGATATCGGATGCAACGGACAAAATCCACTGGTCTGAATACATAATCCATTAGCCAGGATGTCCGGTACGAAAGTTTAAAAATCCTGAAAAAGGGGGATCATTTAGAAAAAGGAAAAGATAAGAAATTAAAAAAAAAAAAAAAAAAGTTTCAATAACCTGGTTGCATTAGCGTGCACACTCTTTTACAATTGGGGATGAGCCCATCAAATTCAATCACATGTTCAAAAGTAATTACAATACAGCCGTCATCAGTGATTATTCTGATTAAACTCAAAGATCATCTGTTTTTGTAGGCTTTTCATTGCATCTTCTTGGTTTCATCCACTTTTCGAAGCCATAGTCCTCCAAAGCTTACAAAGCTCATATGGTATCTCATTTGGTATCTCACTTGTTGAAAGGTAATGTTCAGGAGAGGGGTATAAAAGAATTTCCAAGACATTAAATGTACCAAGGAACACTCTGAAGTCCATCATCAAGGACAAGACATCCCTCCAATATTTACAAAAGAACAAGATGAAAACTTGTCTTACCAGGGAGGCAGCCAGGAGACCTGCGGCAAGTTTAAAGGAACTGCAGATTTGTCTGATTAATCTCTGCATGTGACAACGATCTCTTGCATTCTTTACATGTCTGGGCTATGAGGTAGGGTGGCCATTCATTTCCCTTTCTCACAAAATATCTAAGTCCAACTGTCACTCTAAACTATTTGTAGCAAAAGGTGTTATTGTCTGATGAAAACAATTCCAAAAGCATAAAAAAACTTCCATAATTCCTAAAGATATGCTTGGCACAAAAAAAAGCACATCACATCACCAAAAGAACACCATACCCAAGGTGAAGCATGGTGGTGGCAGCACCATGCTCTAGAATTGCTTTTCTTTAGCCAGAACTGGGGTTTTATCAAGGTGGATGGAAACCTAAAAAGCTACAGACACCTGTCGTTTTCACTGCAAAACATGCAGGTGTCTGCTAGTAAGAAATTTCACATTTCAGCACAACAATGACCAAAAGAAATCAGCCAAAACAACAAAAAGAATGACTTAACTAAAAGGAGGTCAATGAATCTTGTCAACTAACAATCTATGGGGTGACCTGAGGCAGTCTGTGCACAGGACATGCCATCACCTTGACAGCTTTAGAACGTTTTAAGGGGGGGAAGAGTGGAACAATGTTACTAAGTGAAGATGTCCCATGCTGATAGCCTGGTCCTCAAAAAGACTGAATGGTGTAATAAATTCAAAATGTGCTTCAACAAAGCATTAGATTAAGCGTGTGTACACTTATGCAACCAGGTTATTGTACCATTTTAATTTTTCATGTTTTTTCACCTCAAATGTTTGAGTGTTTTTCTTTATGCTGTATGTCGCAATTTCTCATCGAGGATGGAAAAAGCTCCAATATGATTTCCTCATTTCATTTATTTTTTTACTTCACAAAAACCTGCCATTTTAACAGTTGCGTGTAAACCTTTTATCTCCACAGTATCAGCTATATTAAGCTTGCATCCTAAAGAAAGACTTGCATACTCAGTAACAAGCTTTAATCACAAGTCACAGGCTAAAGTGAAATTTTAATGTAGTCCGGAACCATGAATGATAATGCAGGAACAAATTTGCATACTGTTTGTTTCAGCAGTCTTCGCCATGTCCTGACCTTCATCCTCACTCATGTCCATGTCTCATTACAATAACGATGTGCCCCACCCCCACTGTACCATCTCCAGGCCCTTTCTTTTGTATGTGTGCATGTTTGTGTGTGGGAAGAGATTTTAAATATCAAGCCATAATTACAGATGACAGCTTAAGCTAGACAATGCGCACAGCATTAGAAAGAACAAGGCTCATGTTTCATGATGAGATCTCAATATTTTTTTGTAATAATATATGCAAATACATGCAGTTGAGGTCAGACGTTTACATACAGTCATCATGGACATGAGCATAATGGTAATATTAGGATTTCAATGATTTCTTTGAACTGTTCTTTTTCTGGGGAAGAATGATTGCACAACATACAGCTTTAATAGGGGGGGAAAAAACCCAAGAATCTGGTGCACAAGTTTTCATTTATTTTGAGTTTTCTAAAATCAGCACAGGGTCAAAATTATATATACAGAATCAAAAATATTCAAAGTACAAAGAAATCACTGAAAGCCCAATATTACCAAACATTAATGTCAGTCCACGATAAGACTGTATGCAAACTACTGCTTGCAACTGTATACAACAAAATAACTAAATAATGTTCCAATATCAAATGTTATAAACCACAAAACAAAAAAGGTGTCTAAATCATTGATGGTAGGTAGTATATCATTGTGTCCTTAAACATGTCAAACAATTTCTTTTGTCGATGAAAATGTTAGTCACATTTATTAAAACCTTATTATTGAATTCATTATTACTGATTTTATATATATAAAAAATCAAAAATGCATCTGGTCATCCCTTATGTAAACTGCTAGATGTATATTTTCATTAAAATAACAATTCATTAATATTTTGAATGAACAGATACAAAGATAAACACTAAAGTTTAAGTACTAAAGTACTTACCATACTGAAGAATTAACACCAAGCAGATGATCCTAAAGAGCCACTGTCTCGAGAAATGCATCTTTAGGAGGATGAGTGTGTGTGCATGTGTCTATCTATCTGTCTTTCTGTCTACCGATCATCTATGCAGGTCTTTGCTCCTCACCCACTGCACAAATATAATCGCATGATTAATGGACAAACAAAAGGAATGCTCCCTTTTCTGCTCGCCTTTCCCTGCATAAGCGTTTACTTCTGGCTGCAAGCTACAAACAGACTTCCACTAGAGCTTTGTCGAAACTTTGAGAAGCAAATTAGCTGATCGGATACATTTCAGTCAGGCAAAACATTTTTTAGAAGTCCAAGCACTGGTGGCTGGAGAAACTAAATCAATTATTTTATTATTTTTTTTTATTAATGAGATTAACTGCTAATAGCTGGTGGGGAGCAAAGACACAACATGAAACTTGATTATGTATCATGAAAATTATGTTCATCTAATTTCTCGTCAGTATCCTGTGTGACAAAACATTTGCCCATTGGGCCCCAACTTTCAAAGCATGCTTGGCCCCCAAGGATTTCTGCTTGCAGCTATATTTGGGAATTACAAACAGCATGGCTCGTTCATCTTTTCCACTCAAGTACATCCCGTGAACCAAAGCCAGTAAGGATGTGTTTATTTTCAGTGCACGTGATTGGTCTAAATGTGAAAAGAATTTAAAAAAATACTTAACTTATGAATACATACCAACCATTACACCAGAACATTACAAAATTACTGCATGCAAAATACTTCTTTGCATACAACAATATGTATATATCAAAGGCAACAAGGTTCACTACACGTTGTTTGACACCTGAACGCAAGTTAGTGATGAAACTTGTAGGCTTCGTGTCTTCGGTCGTCCTGGATCATCACATGTGTAATGTGATGGGGGAGGTAGGCTACACAATGATGACCCTTTACAGTTAGATCTAATTTTACTGTACACAGAACATCAATATCGATATCCGAGAAGGAATGAAAAGAAATGAATGCAGGCATGTCAGCAGCCAGGTCCAACCATCCTGAAAGATCACAAGGTAAATGTACATTGTACACAATTTACATCTTCATTTCCTTTGCTCTTTTTCACACACATATGCAAAGTATCATGACTTACAGCCCATTTTCAACATACAATACTATTTTGTGATAAAATAGGTTTTGCCCAGATTTACAAAATATTTGAGAAGCATATTTGAGATATCTAGATTGCAGAATTGCTCTTATATTATTATAATATGGATATTACCTATAAAATAACCACAAACGCAGAGCATGATCACTAAATTTGAGAACGAATGAAAACGATATACAGTATTTTTTAAATAATTAATATTCTTAATTCACTAATATTTAAAAGGTGACCAAATAATTGCACAACCATACAGTCTATGAAGGTTATTGCATTGCGAACTGCACAGCACAGCAGAAAATAACGGCACACAAGAATAACAGACCCTCTCTTTACCTTTGGAGGAGATCCATTCCTGGTCTCAGAATGCTATAATTGCTTTTCTTTAACAAATACTTGGTACAGATGGCTGTCTACTGAAATATACCAACATCAAAAAAAAAAAAAAAGAAAGAAAGAAATGACTGTCCCTGTATATTGCCTTGAAGATCGCTTGGAAACGGCAGCTCCTGTGTGAAACACCAGTGAAACGCCACTAGGAGGCAATTTTACTGTAGCTGAACAGACCCACTGGCAGATATTTCACATGAGTGGGCCACTGGGATGCCAGCTGGAAAAACTTCACATCATTCCACTCCATCCCATCAACAGATACTGGAATATGGGCCAAAAAAAATAAATAATAATAATCAGCTCAGGTATTTGCACTAAACATTTGGAACGAAACATGTATTACCTAGACATCATTATGTTTCTCAATATTGTGGACGAAAAAAAAAAAAACCACAAGAAAAGAGAGTTGTACATTTTCTCAAACATTGCTTTACTTGTATTAAGGTTTCCGTCTAGTGTGTTACTTGAGTTTTACCTCTAAGACTTGTTTGCTGATGCTTAGCAGAACAGATGAGTCTGGTGATCCCCTCGATCACCTGGCTCTTGGACTCTGTGTCCCGCTCCTTTGGTTTCTTCCCCAGAAAAATAGTAGGGACTGGGGATATACAAATATTCGTTCATATGCTGTTTTTAATGGCAGACTGGGGCAAAAAAAATGTTTTTCACCGATTTAAAAAAACAAAAACCTTGAGTTAGCATATCACCAAGTGCAAACCACCAGATCTATAGAGAAGTACGGTACCAGTCAAAAGTTTGGACACACCTTCTGATTCAATGGTTTTTCTTTATCTTTAGTTTCTCTTTACTTAGTTGTGCGGTTCTTAACATAAAATGGATTACTACAGTTGTGGAATAAGGCTATTAACTGAATACCAACGCTGTCTTGACACAACACAACTGACGGTCTCACACGCCTTAGGAAGACAAGAAATTCCACTGATGAACATTTGACAAGACACACCTGTTAACTGAAAAGCATTCCAAGTGACTACCTCATGAAGCTGGTTAAGATCATGCTAATAGTGTGCAAAGCTGCCATCAAGGTAAACACTGGCTACTTTGAAAAATCTTAATTATGAAACATATTTTGTTTGACACTTTTTTGTTTACCAGATTAGATTTTATTCAATTTTATTTATACAGCGCTTTTAACAATGGACATGGTCACAAAGCAGCTACACAGTATATAAAAGGTCCAAATGAAAGCTTATTAATCTATAAACATATCCAGAAGTATACACACACACACACACACACACACACACACACACCCCCCCCTATACATCCTCACGTATCCCTATACATCCCTAATGAGCAAGTCTGTGGCGATGGTGGCAAGGAAAAACTCCCTGAGACGACAAGTGGAAGAAACCTTCCCCAAAGGGAACCCATCCTCACTCGGGTGACACGGATAGTGCCATTGGAACTAAACCACATGATTACATACATGTTCCATAAGTTACTACATAGTTTTGATTTCTTCACTACATTATTCTATAATATAGAAAATTGTCAGAATAAAGAAAAAACCTATAAATGAGTAGGCGTGTCAAAAATTTTGACCGCTACTGTAAATCAGACCTATTAAAACCCTTAGAATATCGTTGCAGCTTCAAACAGCAGGCTGATAGGCAAAGCGTTTACCTTTCTTATTCTTCTCCTTGGTGACCACAGTCATGGCCATGGTGCAGGAGCTGGGCTGGAGCTCACCAGTGGAGGAGTTGGGCAACCGGCTGACCTGCAAGGACCTGAAAGCACTCTTAAGGGTGTTCTTGGTGTCCCTCCTCTCACCATCTTTACGCTTTTCAGCCACCCAGTAATCGACTTGTAGCCCTATAGCATCCGTTCCATGAGACATGCTGGGACTCCTGGCCGAAAACCATGACATGTCAGTTCATTACTGTGTGTGAGAACTTATTCAAATGTATTTATGTTACCATCAAAAAAAACAACAAAACGATCCTGAGACCATATTTTTCCCAGGCTCTAGTTCTGTGCGATGATTTGCAAGCACATTTTATTTCTAAACTTAATAAATAATAAATAAATGCAATACACGGCAACCAATGAATGAATTAAATATATTCATAATACAGTGCTGTTAAATCTGATTGGTTTGAAGCTTGCTCCAATTACAAGGCAAAAGAAACACATTTATATTAATGTCCTAGTTCTGATGCATTGTTTCCATAGTAATTATTTTCAGAGGGATTTGCATATAGGAGACTCCACCCCACATAAACCAGATTTAAAAAGCATGTGTTGATATTTTTTTTTGTATGATTTTTGCTTTCTTTTTGAGGAAATATTTATGTTGTATGTTTGGACGGAGTGTCCAGTGTCGGCACTTTCTAATAGTCCGAGGTGAAGCTGTTCCCTGAACTGTTCAGACAAAAAAATCTTTAATAAAGAGGGTTTTGAGCTTTCTCCGTAACCTGACAAGCTCAGTTATTCTGTCCATTATTATTAACTTGAAGAAGAGCCTATTTATGATAACAGGAACTAACCAAAAGAAATGCACAAGATTAAATGCAACTACAAATGTATAAAAATTATGACGTCATTCAATCATTCATCTTCTGACGCTTAATCCTGTTCAAGGTTGCGGGGGGAAGCTGGTGCCAATCCCAGCTGACTTCGGGCGAAAGAGGGGGTACACCGTGGGCATATCGCCAATCCACTCCAGGGCCGCAGACAGAGAAAGACAACCATTCACACTTAGCCTAATCCCCTCTCCGGACTGTGGGAGGAAACTGGAGTACCCAGAGGAAACCCACGTGGACACAGGGAAACCATGCAAACTCCACACAGAAAGACACCCATGTTGACCCCAGGGATCAAACCCAGTACTTCTTGCTGTGAAGCGACATTGCTAATCATTTAACCACCGTGCCACTCTATGACGTCATTATGTTTTCTTTTCTTTCTTTTTTTTTTTTTGCTGTTAATGTAGGCTGTTGTATAAGAGGATTAATACCTCAAAGGTCATGCTGTTTTTGAATATAAAAAAAAACCTCTCTCTCGGAGTGGTAATAACCCTGTTCTTTGCACCTGACGACTGCAGCACACACCCATTTATACATTTTGACATTTTTTTCTCCCATTTAATGAAATAACATCACTGCAGTTTCAGGTCATGCTACAGTAAAAAAAAAAAAAAAGGAACAGGTATAAACAGATGCATGTGTAATATGTTCAAAAGATTATTGCATCGTAATCAAACAGACCCATGAACACCACTGAGAGATGGTGAAGGGGGAGGAGTGGCAGATTCTCTCATCATCCCAGTCGACATCGCATGAGCAGGAGGAGATGTCGAAGGAACTATCAGACTCAGAGAAATTCCCTCCTCAAAGTCTCCACCTGTTGTGGAAAAAAGGAGATCAATTTAGCAAACGTTTAACAAGTTTTATTGCAGAATATGATAATAATGCATCACCAAAAATGATTTATACCTGCCAATCCAGACATGGGCTCAATCAAACCGACTTTAACCACCTGATTCACATAAAACAAAACAAAGAATTTACACTGCACCTGACAAGCAATGGGAATTGTTAAGCTGTGATGCTAATAAAAAAAAAAAAAAAAAAAAAAAAGTCAAAAGTACTTACACCTACAAAGGGGACAAAATTTTGATAGGAATCATCATCTTGCCTGAAAAATCAGGAAACAGGAACACACTATATTGGATTATGTCATACATTTAACACTGTGTGGACCTGGATTAACCATGTTGTACAGTATAATCATACAGACTGTGATTCCACTTACATTTTGTGCTTGCAGGTAAGCATAGCCTCGGCGATAGGTAGCTGATGAGTGACTGTGGCGCCATCGATGTACTGTCCGATACATCCGGCCACGTCCACCCCCTCTGCAGATGATAAACCTGGACACGTACGCAACCACGTTCAGAGATAGAAGTAAAGAAACTGACAGGAGACTACTGAAAGCATAGCAGCGACACCAGGTACGCACCAGGTTGAGGAGGATCTGTCCGACTGAAGAAATCCCGCCACGTGCCGTCAAGGAAAGCTGAACGGTAGCGGTTGTCTAGGCAGCCGAGGTACTTAGCCACAGGGTGGGAACCTGCACACAAGATGTCAGTTAGTCAACTTGGCTCTTCATTTGAGTCAAAAGCTAGCCATTTGCTCTCTTTTGTTTTTTTTAAATCAGACCTTGAGAAACCACTTACCTAGAGGAACCACCAGAAACCTTAAGTGACCCAGCCAATCAGACGTCTTGTTGGCTAGCTGAGACACAAAGAAGCGCAATATGGCCCCCAGATAGTTGTGTCCTCCCACAGCTACCACTTTCACAGGTTTAGGTGTGACGGAGTTACAATTACAGCTGCAGAGGGCAGGAGTACAGAGGACATAAGAGTGGAGGCGCAGGAAGGACAACAGCGAAAACGAATAGTTACAATATGTGGCAGGGAACATTAAAATTTGGCAGGCTGATATTGTTTCGGCTGCTGTGATATGCGTTTCATTCCCCCCATATATAAAAGTTTAATTATGTAATTATCTGGTGTCTTTTTCCCCTCTAGCCAATACTGCTAAACATACTATATAAAAATAAATAAAAAATTTAAAAATCACACAAATAAATGTGTTAGATAAGGAAAAATTAACAAAAGAAATGAATGGGTAAAATGATGAAGAAAGAAAGAAAAAAAAAACCAAACAAACCTACGTATGCTTATTTACAAAACTTTAAATGACTAGATCTCCCTTTCTCCCCAGTCTTCCTACTCCATCAGTGCCAAACAAATACCATACTGAAGCTTCAGGTCGGTTAGTTGTATTGCTAAGAATGAGGTCATTTTCCCCAACATTTTTTAACCTTTTTTTTTTTCCTTTCTAGCCCAGGCTGTAGAGTCCCCAGACTATTGCTTATAGTCATGTCAAGTGATTACAACTAGTAAAACACCCCCTGGACTTTGCATGGAAAATACACTAGTAGGTCTAACCAACAGGACAATAGTATAATTACTTTCTCAGACACAGATTATTCAAAAATAGTAAATAGAGTAAACAAACCAAATCAAGTACAAATAAAACGAAGAGACAAATGACTCGGAGGTAAGATTTATGTGGTATAAACGAAAAAAGTGAATCTTTTCTGTTTACTGTCCTAAATATCTGTATGAGACAACTTCAACATTTTACTTAAAAAAAAATAAAAAAAATTAATAATTGATAAAATAATTAATTAGGCAAATCACATATTGCCTGTCTGTGTACTCATTTGAGTATGCATAACAGTTTGATGCGTGTGATGCGGTCCCACGTTAGAAGGTGCATAATACCAATGCAAACAGTTAGTGATGGGTAGAATTTTTGACAATATTGCAATATTGTAAGTAGCTCTTACTGAACTTTAACATTATCCTAGGCTAGCTAGCTGGCTAGCTCACATCCACTAGGACTCAATTTGGACTGAACCACTTACAACTTCTGAATCCGAGTGAGCAGAGCTGACAGCACAGCCTGAATCTCAGACACTGAGCAGGTACACACCACTGGATGCTTCTGTGCTTGCAGGGAGTCCGCTACATACTACACACACACACACACACACACACACACACACACACACACACACACACACACACACACACACACACACAC
>JAQLOM010000011.1:4667505-4681307 GCA_030068315.1 Chrysichthys thysi | reverse complement strand
CTCTCTCTCTCTCTCTCTCTCTCTCTCTCTCTCTCTCTCTCTCTCTCTCTCTCTCTCTCTCTCTCTCTCTCTCTAGTGAAGTGTCTCTAATGGCTGCAGCATCTAAAATGCTGTTTCTATCCCTTTATCTCTTGCTCACACTCTGTAATGAGGAAAGTGGAGGAAATTACATCATGTCCTGAAACATTTTGTCCTTTAGGGATACAGTTTCCATCTTTACAGAATGTAATCCAAAATGTCCCTCAGGGACTAATGAAGTCCATTCATCATTTGTCGACAGAGGTGATAAATAAAAGAAAAAAACAATACCATAGCATGTTAGTAAGATCTCAGACAAGCAGAAGCTCCCAGAAGAGCAGTGCACTTCAAAGTCTTCGTACTTCTGTACTGGATGAGTAAACATCATGCTTCCAAAAGATATTCTGACAGTTGATGTGAGGAATATTGTGGTGGAGAGCGCTGTCTAACACATCAATCCAAAGTCTCACAAAGGTGCTTGACTGAGATCTGGTAACTGTGAATATAATAACATAGCACATTGCTTCATATTCATTCTCATCAAGTCACTCAGTGTGAGACCTTGTGCCCTGTGGATGGGGTGAAGTCATCCTGAAAGAGACCATTCCCATCAGGAAAAAAATGTTTTTGTATTTATATTGCTTTGCAGTGACCCTCCACTCTAGGGGGGCAAAACCATACCAGGAAAATGCCTCCCACAGAATTAGACACACACCAGACCCACTCACTGTAGGGATCAAGTGTTGTAACCCACACATGCATACTCATCCATTTGTCAAGCTGATGAAGAATGACTCAGCTGGCCAGATCGTTTTCCCCCCACATCTCTAGACTAGTGCTTGTGGTTTTTGCACCACTGAACTCCTAAATGTGCATCCGTCTATGCAATGGCAAACCTAATGTCTCTACATGTAGCTGTCAGTGCACAGTTCTTCCTGGAAGTCTGATCACATCCTGCATGAACATTCTCAGTCACCTGTTCTGTAGGTCTTCAGTTTTTCCTAATTTATCACACTTACGTGCACGTTTTCAGTGGGCACTTTTGACTATTGATTCCAGCTCTGAGGTCTTTTCTATAGATCTAAAGGCAGATGTCAGTTTAGTCATTGTTCTTTTTGAAGCACTTGCTATTTGAGCGGTCTTTTTTCCTGAAGCTCCTGCCATCTATGCCCTCTTCAAATATTAATATAAAACAACCCTCTTTTAAAGTCACTTATTGCCACTTCAACTGATAACAGTACGCGATTTCAAAGTTGGCTAGACTTGAATTAATATAGGGCATGCACACCATCCAGTCAGACTTTTACAATTTTTTTGTGTAAATAAGTACAGCACGGTGGTGCAGGGCATAGCACTGTCGCCTCACAGCAAGAAGATTCTGGGTTTCAACCAGGCAGCTGAGTGCGGCCTTTCTGTGTGGAGTTTGCATGTTCTCCCTCTGCGTGTATAGGGTTTCCACTGGGCATGCCAGTTTCCTCCTACAGTCCAAAAAACATGCAGATGAGATCAGATTTTCTAAATTGCCCATAGTTGTGAATGGTTTTCATTTTTGTGTTAGACCTGAGATAGATTGGCAACTTGTAGAGGGTGTACTCTGCCTCTTGTTCGAAGTCAGTCGGGCTGGGGATAAGCAGCATAAATTATGGATGGAGAATAGGCAGCATAGATTATGGATGGATTTGTAAATAATTTTGCAAGTAATATTGATTTCCAGACCCACACTAAATATTATAGGCTATTTCCTATAGACGCATGCCATATAATCATAATTATGTCCATTTTGAATCCAGGTTGTAACAACACAAATTGTGAAAAAGGTCAAGAAGGAGAATGCTTATAAAAGGCACTGTATTATTATTATTTATTTATTTTTATTTTTTTTGCCATCTTTAGCTAAAGTCAAGGTCAACTGGGCCTGTTCATTCCTGTTATACATTCCAGCGATCGTAGTTGTCTAGAAAACTGTCTAGAATCATTTTAACTCATTATGTATTTGCCAGGATCTCTCACATAAATGTCCATCTGACCTCAATTCAGGAAATTTCCTTTGACAGACCTTAAATGTGGAAGGTTTTCACGTGCCTTACTACTCTTTTGTTGTTGTTGTTGTTGTTGTTGCTGCTGCTGCTGATAATGCTGCTGCTGCTAAATTCAAATTCAAAATCTTAGTTATTTTTATTCACTGCTATGGATTTTCTTTTCTTGGTACACACTGTATAATACTGCCTATGCATATGGCAGTAAACAAAGCACAACCTACACATACAAAGTACTGTACATGGGCTGAGTATAGGCTACATAAATTATAGGTTGGGAGTTCACATTGACAGTATATAATTTACACATAAAATTGCACATTGCTCTACTTTAAGCAGCTCCACAGAGCAGCTACAGCACAATGTGTAGAGGTAGACCAACTTTGCATGTCGACATAGGTGCAATTATGGAATATGTTCAAAATTGCACAGTAGACATTACAATTTTACAGAGCTATCAAGTGTGCAAGGGGTGCAAAAGAAAGGTGATCGACCTTGGCTGCTGATTAACCAGGAATATACCACGGGGAAAAGATTTTCAACCATTCTTACTCTTACCAACAACAAAGCTACTTGACAGCTTAAGTACATATTTGTTCTATCTGGCAAAACGTGTCTAGGTATTTTTAGCACAGGGCTTTAAGCAGCACATGAACTGTATGACACAAGAGCGTAGTAACAGATGGTAGATATTAGCTCCTTAGGGTAGAATATGTGCTGTTTATTCTACTTTGTTTTAATCTGACATGTTTTTGAGTTTCATGATTCATTTAATCTCAGTGAGATGTGCCGCCAGCATACACGTTACATACGTTACATTACTGTCATTTGGCAGATGCCCTTATCCAGAACGACTTACATTTTTTTTAACCCCCATTTATACAACTGAGCAGTTGCTCAAGGGCCCAACAGTGGTAGCTTGGCAGTGCTTGGACTTGAACTCATGACCTTCCAATCAGTAGTCCGGTGTCTTAACCCCCTGAGCCCATACACATCTATTCAAGTAACTGTGTGATCTGTGATGTTGTGGAATATCAGAAACCACTTCACCATCTCTTTCTTTCTGTAGTCTCCTGGTTGTACTGAGAGATCTGTCACATTTAGGCCATGTGGGGCTGTACTGTCAGGTGATAGTCACACTATAATGTAACCTACTATTGCCCCCTAGTGGGGAAAAATCTCAAATGAGCCAGATCATAACTCTTGATGGCCAGACTACCCATTTTTAAACCCAGACAGTGTCTCATGACCCCATCAATGACTGATACCATTATTCTATAATACCCTGTAACACGCCTAATTTAATCTTCAGAACACTTCATATTATCCACATTGCAGGCTTGTCTGTTCTGAGCATTTCTTGTTTGCAGGAGAACTGCTTTCTTCAGTTTCCAGTCATTCGGTGTTAGGTGGAAGCATAATATAAACTAGGTTGGTGATTGGCTGTTTTTACATTCTACACTTAGTGGTGTTGCTAAAGGATTTTAGGGAGCCCCTGAAGCCTCTTGTATGTTAAATGTCAAAATATTGGACCCTTAGACATGATGGGCGATGTGCAGATATCTCATGAAACCATTTCATTAGCAAATCTGTGGCATGGGTGACAGACATGCTCAAAAAAAAAAATTTCTATTACAATACATGGCACTTACATATTAGAAATAATGGAGAATAAAATGCAAACTCCAAACAAGCCAAATTAATTTAATAAAATAATAATAGCATGTATGGGCGGCACAGTAGTGTGGTGGTTAGCACTGTTGCCTTACAGCAAGAAGGTCCTAGGTTCCACCCCCTGGGTCGACCTGGGTGCCATTCTGTGTGGAGTTTGCATGTTCTCCCCGTGTCTATGTGGGTTTCCTCCGGGTACTCGGATTTCCTTCCACAGTCCAAAGTCATGTACAGAGGGGCTTAGGCTAATTGACTACTCTAAATTGCCCGTAGGTGTAAATGTGAGTGTGAATTGTTGTCTGTCTCTGTGTGTCACCCTGCGGTGGATTTGCGACTTGCCCAGGGTGTAACCCCGCCTCTTGCCCAAAGTCAGCTGGGATTGGCTCCAGCTTCCCCCCGCAACCCTGAACAGGATTAAGTGGCAGAAGATATGATGAGAATAACAGCTCATTTTTGTTCACCTTGTGCCAGTCTTCTTGTAACTTACAGGTCTATGGTGTGAATTAAGGTTACTGGTTGTTAAGCCTTGACTAGAGATTGATTGATAACAATTATTAATAATTATTCCTTTTATTTGCTTACATGTCTACACACAGGCTATGCCATAGCATTATAGACCAAGACATATAGACATTTGCTCCTTTTGACTTCTCACTCATTCCTAACCAGGACACATTATACAGATGTTTCATATCCAGAAAGACTACAAAAAAATTGCAGAGTGCAGAGTGTACTGTGGTCATGTTATTTTAGAGATGGTCTTTATCGTTACTTTTGAAATCCTGTTTTATATAAGTACTAAATAATTAATAATAAAATATTACTTCCCAATTAGTGGTAATATCCATCCATCATCTATATCACTTATCCATTAAGGGTCATTGGAGGGGAGCTGGAACCAATCTCAGCTGTTTTCAGACAAGAGGCGGGGTACACTCAGGGCAGGCCGCCAGTCTATTTAAGGTTTAACACAAAAAGACAAACATCCATTCACAATCACATCCACACCTACGGCCAATTTACAGTAGCAAGTTCACCTAATCTGCATGTCTTTGGGATGTGGGAGGAAACCAATACAGGCACAGCGAGAGCATGCAAACATAAAAAAAGGCCTAATCAGCCTCAGGTTTGAACCCAGAATCTTCTGGCTATGAGGTGACAGGGCTTCGTACTGCACCACCATGCCGCCTGGTGATATCCCCCCAGCTGCTGCCACAAAGTTGGAATCACAGAGTTGCCTAGAATATCCATGTGTTATGTAGCATTAAGATGTCCTTTTATTGAAACTATGATTCCCAAACATGTTCCAGCACGACAATGCTTTTGTGCGCAAAGCGAGCTCCATGAAGACATCCCACTGAACAGTCTTGGGATGACTTGTCCCCAGGCCTCCAAACCTAGCGTCAGTGCCTGACCACACTAATGCTCTTATAGCTCAATGAGCTTCAACAGCCATGCTCCAAAATCTGGTAGCAATCCTTCCCAGAAGAGTGGAGGTCATTATAATAGCAAAGGAGGAATAAATGAGGAATAGGATGGATTGTGTTCATGTGAACTTAGAAAATGTTGATGATAAATTTGGATAAGATTGATTACATGAAATCTTGTGATTGAAATTAGATTTTTTTTTTCATGTTATTAATAACTATGCTACAAATTTTTAAATGCCCTTGAAAATTAAAGACCTAAACCATTGGAAATAGGCATACCAAATCTCACAAACACGTCATTAAAATGAGTTTCAGTCGGTTTTTCACAAATGGGTAGACAATGCTTCTTTTTGAAGATGCAGCAAGAAAGCTTAGACACAGTGGAAATAAAATACAGTAACTCCCAAAAGTACCTGGTGGAGATTACCCAGGGCAAGTCTGAAGGGCAGGACTGAAAGGCTCCTAAAAGATACGCCCACTGGTCTGCAGTCTGCTCACAGCTCCTCCTCACTGCAGTCACCCAACCCATGAAGTGCTGAGCTGACAGCTTGCATAGTGATGCCAGGTTGAACCATACAGCTCAGTTACATCAATTTTTTAAAATTTTAGATCAAACTCTAATCCCTCATAGTAATGAACTGTAAAATAAACAAACAAACAAACAAATAAATAAAACTGCAACTTTAGATGCAATTACAACTGAATTAGGATGCTGTAAACATGTCTGGGAGAAAGGTATTTAATCAGATCTGGCAACCCAGCAACTCACACATGCTTGTTTTTTTTAGCACCACTGGCACAGGACACAGAGGACTTGGCATTTGGGACAGCTCTGGCTATACAGACAATAAACGAACTTGATTAAAGATAAGAAACATCCACGATTTTTAATGTCAACTGGAGCATACTATCAAGAATATCAAACCTAGGATCTAAAGGTAGGTATTTTTCCAATGTAAGTGGTAGTAGCTATGTCTAGGGAATTTTTTTTTTATTTCTGAGAGAGCAACCATTAATGTCCGGGGTACAGGAAACAATATTTAACTACATATCTGTTTTTAAATAGTTTGTCTTTTAACCCATTTTCAAATTGTAAATTCATCTTCTTCATCTGTATATATACCTACATGTTGGAGTTTATCATGAGAATTTGCATGAATTTTATTCTTAATTATAACAATAATTTGCTTGCTTACATGAATGTATAGATTTTGGTACAACGTCTGACCCATGGAGCCTATATGTGCCACCGGAGTGGCTGCGCGACTGAGGAGCGAGTGGGACCGCACTGAAGGTCTTGGTCAAAATGATAATGCTCTGAAGTTCCTCGGGCAAGACTTTGAGTCTCTGCGTGCTAGCTGCCTTCAGAGTGGCCATTTATATGAGGATGACACCTTCCCAGCACAATCTTCCTCACTAGGATTCAAAGAGCTGGCACCTGGCTCTGCCAAAACCAAAGGAGTGCGCTGGATGAGACCCACGGTGAGAGTCTGTAGTATGGAAGCCTCCCACAAGCTGTTTACCTGTGGAGGCTCTGTTGCCATCTATCGCAGTATTCATCTAAACACCTACAAACCTGATAGATGTTCCAGTCACTTCTGTGCCCTGTCTGACCCTTAGGTCTTCTCTGTGCACTCCAGGAGTTCTGTACTGACCCACACTTCATTGTAGATGGAGCCACTCGTACGGACATCTGCCAAGGAGCTCTAGGTACAACACTGCATCCTGTAGAGCTGTAAGGAATGTCTTAGCTAAACAATGGGATGAAAAGGAATATACGTAATTGTTTTTTTTAAGCCAAAAATGCAGAAATGAATTAATTCACAAGTGCAAGAGATAAAGGAGTAGTTTGTCATTTTAGAGCCTTTTGCCATCCATAAGGTGTTCTACAATAACCCCACTTCTTCTGTTGAAACTCTGCCATGTAATTTGTCTTTGAATGAAAAGATGCCAAGCTCATCAGCTCTGTGGGAAAGGACCTAATTTCATGACAATAATAAAAATCAGATTTGCACAGACAGACAGAGTTGCACAACAGAAACGAATTTATCTCTACCACCAGGAAATCGCAAGTATCAAATTTTGGCGATGTCACAGAAAGACCAGCCATAGTGTCTGGGTAGGAGGGTTAGCATGTTCTCTTCCCTGATTATTCTAATCACACTAGCCAACTGTGTGTGTCTGTGAGCTCATGTATGCAAAAGAGGGAATATATATATTTATATTTATGATATAATATATTATATATTTTTTTTGAGTGTGTTCCGGGGAGAGCAGCAGGTCATAAAGATGCAGTTGGACATCTGACTTGTCTCAGAGGAAGCAGATGTTAGCCTTTGATCCTCCCTGCCTGAAAAATGTAGCTTGTTGGCGGCTGGCGATTGGGGTGTGACCAAATTGGTGGAGGAAAATGAAGAGAAATTGTTGTTTTTGTAACATATATTTATTAGTAACTAGACACATTTTCTCGTTCATTCTTATAAGTTGCTAACTGTCACTTTCTGAATCAGGGGACTGTTGGCTACTGGCGGCTATTGCGTGTCTCACTCTGAACGAGCCATTGCTACGCCGTGTGGTACCTCATGGCCAGAGCTTCCATCAGCAATATGCTGGAATCTTTCACTTCCAGGTATCATGTCACAGTTTGTCACATCAAAGGGCCTCTTTTGCTAATGTGAAGGTGCTGTGATTTCTAGTTTCTAGCTTTACTGCATGGCCTTTTCCTTCCCATCCCCCAGAGTAGCATTCAGCAGAAGTGCATATACAGCAATTCAAACCCCCCTGGTTGTTAGCTATATTTACAGGGATTATTTATGGGGGATACAGACACCCAATCGCCTAAAACTCACCCGGGCAGGGCAGAGCTCGCTCCCTCTTGTCGAATTCCAGTAGCATGCATGGGTCTGTGTCGTAAACCTGTATTTAGACTCAGTCATCTGAATAATACAGCATGGATTGTTCATTGAGACTTGTGGCAAAGCCATTCATGTGTGGATTAGCAGTTGTTGAAGAAGGCAAAGCAGACCAACAGTATTCTATGGTAGTCTGCTATGTTTGACTAACAGCACTGGAGGATTATTGAATTGGGGAGTAGTGTTGCATTGCTAGTGTTGTCCTTAGCTCTTTGTAGACCTCAGTGAGTTCTTAGCAGCAACACCTGAGGTCTTCTGGATATACAAATCCTGTAGAGATATGCAAGATGTGATGTGTAGTAATATTGCTGTAAAAATTGCCAAAGCAGTCCAGTGATTAATGGCATGCTTCCCCAACCCATAAACCTTCTCTGAGACTGTCTGGACTCGATCCATTATAAATACTTCAGAATTTTACAATTTGGTTTAAGGCTTACTGACCCAGTGTTCATGTTATGAATATACCAAGACACTGATCTAAAGTTACTCATGGGAACCTGCTTAGTTTTATCGGCCACAAATAACATAATAGTTTCAATTAATAAGTTTTTAGTTGTTTTTTTTTATTTAAATACTTGATGCTATCTTGTAAAATCTCACCTCATGACTTAAAAAAGAGTACGTGATCCATTGCTGTATGTACACAGAGGAAACGTGTATTTCTAGAAACTTCCTTCAAGCTGCTCTGCCATAGTAGCCAAGTTGAAGGAGATATTACATAAATAAGTACTCAGACTCACTTGGAGTCGCTCTGCGACATCAGCGGCCTTACAACGGGGACTTTTTTCAATAATCCACTCGACAGACTGAAGACACCTGTCAGAGGGCCCAGGTCGACCTCAGCGGGATGCTGTTGAGCCCTTTCTTTGTTTTTGAATTGTAGAATCACTCGGTTGACTGTGTACAAGAAGAATCCCAAGGATTTGTGCAATCATACGCTGGCAAAGTCCACCCTCAGACTGACCCACAATACGCCCTTTTTGAAAATCACCCAACCCTTTTGCTTCTGGTGTTCGCCGCATGGCTAGTTCCCCTAAACCATTAATATACTGTAATCTGAAATGAAAAATAATCATATATTAGCAAGATGGAAGCACCAAGTAGTGTCTGCATAGATAAAACGTAATGAGGTGTGTCTACTTTTGAGATGTCCGTGTAGAACGTAACCTTTTTAATGAAGTGAGTGAAAGTGATAAGTAAAAAAAAACTTTCGTAAATACAGATACTTAAAAAAACATGCTTATGTACAGCAAGGAAGTAACTGTATAGTAATGGAGTATACTTCCTACCTGACAGAACAAATGGTATGCATTATGTTGCATGTGCTATATGCCTCCTATTGACTGGGCTAGATGGTTCCTGCTGTACTTTGCAGTGATCCGTCATTTGTACGGCATTGTATGAATGTTAATTATTACACACAGGAGGTCCTCGGGGTCCAACAGTCTCAACATACAGCGTTTCAAGTTTATGACGCTCGCTCTCATAAAAACTTTAAAAAATTGAGAAGAGTGTTTCGGTTAATGAGATTAGCGTCGTACTTACGGACTACGTGGGCGAACTGGTTTGGTTGCACGCAGCAGAAGAATACGCAATAACGCAGTGTATGAGTGAGGAAGTTGGTGTAGTTGATTGTAAAAAAAAAAAAGTGCAAGTGTTCCGTTTTTATTACTTTGCTTGGCGACTTTTTGGCTCTTATCATTGCTCCTAAAGAAAGTCAGAGTCTTCAGATGGTAGTGCTTTGACGAAGAGGAAAGCCAACACGATGGAAGTGTAATTAGACATTGGAAAGAGATCAGAAAAGGGAGAAACAGCCACGGATATCAGATGTCAGTTTTTCTGTTACTACAGTGCAGTGTACAGTACGGTCAGGGATCCACTCCACACGATGCAAGGAAAATGCGCTCTTCCGGGTTGTCCTCTCCAGCGTCGCGTCGTGCTTCATGCATGTTTATTGCCGGGGTGTGCTTGAGGATTTGTGCCACCCTCGGTGCGTCACGTGGGCGGAAACAGGTGTTCCACATTGAGAGTAATTTTCAAGAATATAAATAGACTCACCCATTCATACAGTACGCTCCTTGCGAAGCATTAGCTTACTTTTGCAACTCTTGCCAAGCCTTGATTCTCGTGTTTGTGTTTGTCGGTTTTGATATTTGTGCCTTGTTTTTTGTCTCCGATTTTTGGATCTCATTTGTTTGTCTGTATGCCGCTCGCCTGACCTGTTTATGTTTTTGACCCTGATTTTGTACTGTACCTTAGCCTTGGATTATAATAAACCAATTTTGGGACATTAGCGCTGTCTCCTGCCTGTACATGTTTCCACCTAAACCCCACAAGCCTGACAAGTACAGTATATTTATGGTCTTTTCCCTTTTCTGAGACTAGGGTGGGTTTCGACTTACACCAAAATTTGGGTTACATCACTGCTGTGGGAACGGAACTGTGTCGTAACCTGAGGACCCCTTGGATTTCGCAGCAGCAATGAAAAATACATATATGACTGTGTGTACATTATATACTGTATTGGCAAATGAAGCATCTTTTGATATTGGATAGGAATGATTATGAACTAACCGTTCATAAAAATCTCAGTTTTAGTATTCGTCATAATCATTAGGTGTCATAATCAGTGTTCTTACTCCTCTGTTGCAGTTTTGGCAGTTTGGGGAATGGGTGGATGTAGTGATTGATGACCGGCTGCCAGTAAGAGATGGAAAGCTTCTGTTTGTCCATTCAGCTGAAGGAGCAGAGTTCTGGAGTGCCCTAGTGGAGAAGGCATATGCCAAGTAAGATGGGTTTGGCATAATCTTAACAGTTCACTTTGAACATTAGAATAGGGAAATATGTGAAAAATGTTAGTGACTTGGACCAGGACATGGTTTGTTGTGGTCAGACGGGTTAGAGTCTACACAAAATGGTGTAAGAAAACAAACAAACAAAAAAAAGAACATTCAGTGGATGGCAGTTCTGTGGGTGGAAATGCCTTGTTGATGAGAGAGGTCAGACTGGTTGGAGCTGACAGAAAGTCTACTGTAACTCAAATAATTATACTTTACACCCATGATGAGAAGAAAAGCATCTCAGAATACATAGCACCTTAAACCTATGAAGTGGATGTGCTACAACCGGATGAGATGAGATCAGGTTCCACTAATGTTGGCCAAGAGCAGATGTCTGAGTCTACAGTGGGCATAGGCTCCCTGAACCTGGACACTTAAAGATTTTTCAAATTTCACCGGTACAGTTCTGGGGAGCCTGCTGTTTGGTTAAATGCATGAATGAACAGGGGTAGCGGTGTTCCTATTAAAGTGGCCTGTGAGCGTATATTAAATATGTTCACGTGTGTGACAGGTTAAATGGTTGTTACGAGGCGCTCTCCGGAGGCTGCACTTCTGAGGGGTTTGAGGATTTTACTGGTGGTGTTACAGAAATGTACGAACTAAAGAAAGCTCCAGCCAACCTGTTCAGCATCATCCAAAGAGCTGTAGAAAGAGGATCTCTAATGGGCTGCTCTATAGATGTGAGTATATACATGCAATACTTTGCATACAGTGCACATGATATTCTGCTCTAATAATGATTTCTGAAGGCATTCTAACTTTTAGATCACCAGTTTCTTTGACATGGAGGCAGTCACCTTCAAAAAGCTGGTGAAAGGCCATGCGTATTCTGTAACAGGAGTGGATGAGGTGAGCAAGGAGATTGTTCAGTGGCCTAACCAATGATTACTGGTGACTTAACCCTGAACTTCCTTTGGTTAGGTGGAATTTAAAGGAAACTTTGTAAAGTTGCTTCGCATCCGAAACCCCTGGGGAGAGGTGGAATGGACTGGAGCCTGGAGTGACAAGTGAGAATACATTATGGAATAAATTAATGCTTAAAGATACATGGAGGGCAAGAAGCTGGAGCAAGAGTGCATAGATTATAATGTCATTAATTCTGCTTTGTCCTATTTAGTTCCAAGGAGTGGAACGGGATTGACGTTTCTGTAAGGGCGCGTCTGCATAACTGCCGCGAAGATGGAGAGTTCTGGTGCAGTATCAGGGTTTAATTGTGCTGTTATTAGTTAAGGGATTGTTGAATTAAAGTAGAAATGGCTGCTCATGTAGGCAGATGCCATTGGCAGTAAGTTCACCATTACATTCTTAGAAAGAAAGAAAGAAAGAAAGAAAGAAAGAAAGAAAGAAAGAAAGAAAGAAAGAAAGAAAGAATATAGAAAATAAAGAATTTTTAATTTAAAAAAGAACGTCACGGCTTTTGTCCATTTATAGCAGCGGTGTCCAGTGTTATCCAGAAAGGGCCGGTGAGGATGCAGGTTTTCATTCCAACCAAGCAGGACCCTCACCTGATTCCACCTGTTTAACCAGTTGACCGTAGCTTTCAGTGGGTTCGGGTGAGGTTGGAATGAAAACCTGCACCTACATCGGCCCTTTGCTTTTCTTTGTTATGTAGCGTCACTTCTGTTTAATATTGAATCGGTTTAATATTATTGTTAGATTATGCAGATTGTTCAGTATACATGTTCCACTGAATAAGCTGTGACTATAGAAAGGAAAGATAAAACCATGCTGTTGATTCAACATCAGATCTGATAATTCTCCAGCACAGTGGATTAAGCACAAATAGCACTTTTCCTTTATTTATTCCTGATTTCACAGACAGACACTGTATAAGGATAATACCAAAATGGCTTTTACATTACAGACTTCACTGTTTTTATTTGGATTGTTTCTTTTTTAAAAATTTTTTATGGCCCTTACGACACAGGATGTCATTCAGTGATTTCATGAAGGAGTTCAGCAGGTTGGAGATCTGTAATCTGACAGCAGATGCTCTGCAGAGCCATGAGATGAAGAAGTGGAATTCGACCCTGTATCCAGGAGAGTGGAGGAGAGGCAGCACGGCTGGAGGCTGCAGGAACTACCCCAGTACTAAGGCTTAATTATGTCAAAATTATCATTTGGATTTATCTGTATTCATTTAAGCACTTTGTTCTCAGTTTTCAAAGCTTAGAGAATTCAGCCCTTTGACAATGCTTTCATATTTTATCATGCACGCAGCAACTTTTTGGATCAACCCCCAGTATAAAATCGTGCTAAAGGACCCAGACACCGAGGGCCAAGATGGCTGCAGTTTTCTGGTGGCGCTTATGCAGAAAAATCGCCGTCTGTTACGACGAGAGGGAAAAGACATGGAAACGATTGGATATGCCATTTACGAGGTAAAAAAAAAAATCTTTTGGGTCTTGTAAAATAACATATGGGACCAAAGAGGGATTTCCTTAGCCAAGGCTTTGGTATGATCCTTAATATCAGAGCTGCCCACCTCGAGAATTGAAGGATCGCAGGTCCTACAAGAACACTTCAGTGTGTTTTTGAAACTAATCTTTATCTAACACAAATGTCGATAATCACGTTGACACATTACTTCATACCAAGTGAAGAACAGAACACAGTGGATCCTTGGATTGCGAGTAACTTGGTCTGTGAGTGTTTTGCACGATGAGCAAGAAATTTGAATAAATTTTGATGAACGTGCGAGGTCTTGCAGTTCGAGTAGTATGCTTCATCTGCCGAGCCTTACGTGATCACAACTTCTCTCTCTCACGTACTGCGGGATTGTGGCTCACTCGTGTAGTCAACATCCGCGCTAGCGTAGAAAAAGCCTGAGGAATCCCTCACTTCAAATGAGATCAGGGAGATGTATAAAATGTGGGAAAGAGTGCAAAACTTTGT
>JAQLOM010000011.1:4590731-4603967 GCA_030068315.1 Chrysichthys thysi | reverse complement strand
CCGGAGGAGTTGGTGGAAGTGGCTGGGGAGAGGAGGGTCTGGGCTTCCCTCCTGAAGCTGCTGCCCCCGCGACCCGGTACCAGATAAGTGGGAGAAGATGAGACGAGACAAGACAAGTTAAATTAAAAACAAAGGCATTCTGTTAGTATTTCACAATAAACCACGTACAAATACAATAAACCATGACAAATGTACTCCATACACACTCTGTTCTTCCATAAACTGCTTTGAATCCAGACTATTTCCTTTTATTTTGTTAATGATTTTGGATTACAGTTTTCTCTGTACATGTGTTCATCTCTAGTTCCTTCTTGGTTCTCCTCACTGATTACTGAACAAGCTTACATTAAAATGCCATACCCCACTGCTAACGTCAGTTAATGTACCTGCAATTAGCTTACTGCCCTAGCAAGCTAATTTGTCTAATATAATAAGTAGTTTGCATTATATAAACTGCTAATTACCCTCATAAGCACTCACATTTATAAAATATGTTCTCTCATGAACTCAAACATTATCATAGCTATGTCAGCTGTTAATAATTTGTCATATAATAATAAGCCTATAATTTGTATAATGCATTTCACTTAACAAAAGCTAAACATAAGCTCAGCTGCTCTGAGGCCAGTTAGGATCATAAGACACTGCTGACTGGGTCATGGGATGTACATTTTCCCACATAGCTGACTATATAGCAGGAATACAGCTTCGTTATTGAATTAGATGACTGGACATATTATGTGGGAGGTTTGGGGGGGGCTGATCTTCAAAGTCTAGAGTTTTGACAAATATGATGTGCCTTAAATAATAAGACAAAATTTTGCTCTTTCATGTCTTTAATGAGAACTACCATAAAAAAATACTCATAGTGCTAGTGGAAAATGTATGTCAACCCTTGGAATGTATAACCAGTTGACCCCCCCTTGGCAGCAATAATCTCAATCAGGCACTTCCTGTAGCTGTGGATCAGACCTGCACATCATTCAGGAGGAATTTTAGCCGGTTCTTCCTGCCAGAACTGCTTTAGCTCGGTCATATTCTTTGAACGTCTCATGTGTATGGCTCTCTTCAAGTAATTCCATGGCATCTCTAGTGGGTTGAGGTCTGGGCTCAGACTTGGCCACTTCAAAAGGCAGATTTTGTTTTCTGAAGCCATTCTGTTGTGGACTTGCTTCAGCATTCAGCTGATGTACAGACAGTCTCACATTATTGTGAAGAATTTTTTGATACACTTGAGAATTCATCTTCACCTCAATGATTATAAGCTGGCCAGGCCCTGATGCAGCAAAGCAGGCCCAAATCATGAGGCTTCCTCCACCATACATTACGATTGGGATGATGTTTTTATGATGATATGCAGTGTCCTTTTTATGCCAGGTATAGTGCTGGGAGTTCTTTCCAAAAAGTTTAATCTTCACTTCATCAGTCCACAAAACATTTTGTCAATACCGCTGTGGATGTGTGCTCTTTTGCAAACTTCAGGCATGCAGCAGTGCGCTTTTTATTAAGCAGCGGTTCCTTCCTTCGTGGTATCCTGCCATATACACTCTGCTTGTTCAATGTTTCACATACTGTACACTCATGAACACAGATGTTAACCAGTTCCAATGATGCCTTCACTCTGGGTTGTTTCTTTACCTCACTTATGAGTCTTCGTTGTGCTCTTGGGGTCATTTTGGCTGGGCGCCCACTTCATGGTAGAGTAGCCACAGTCCCAAAGTAGGCCTATCTCCATTTGTATATCGTTTGCCAAATTGTGGGCTGGTGAAGTCTTTGGAATCATTTTGCAACCTTGTCCAGCTTTATGTAAATAAACAATTCTTGATCGTAGATCCTCTAAAAGCTCTTTTTGGCAAGGCATGACTCACATAAGTGTATTCGTCTTGTGCGGAGCATATTCACAAAGTTTGAATGGTTTTTATCAGTCAAAGTAGCTCTAGTTCACACCTCCAAACTCATTTTCTTAACAAGACTCCAGATATACTAACAACTGACTCCAATGAGCTTTTTTGAGGTCATTAACTCAAGGGTTCACATACTTGTTCTTGCAGCTGTATTTGAAATTTTGCTTGCTGCATCAAACTGTTAGGCTGTATTTGTTGGATTGAAACACATGGCCACCCTCATCACAAAACTGGAATGGTATGCCAATCTACCTAGCTTCTAGTATGCTATGTATATACAAATTTGCCACTTGTGAAGGAGTGTTAAGAATACAGTGAATCATTGTTTTGGCTTTATTGTTTTGATGAAGGATTTACAGTAGATGAGCCTGATCCTTGTTCGATTCCATTCCTGGAGAGGCACAGAACTGCAGAATTATAGGTGAGTTTGACCTTCTACATTATTTACATTACATTACATTATTGTCATTTGGCAGACGCTCTTATCCAGACTTTTATTTAATACACCAGATTCAACCATGCTACTTACTGCAGCTTTCATGGGCTGAATGTTGGATGTTAAAAGAAGGAAGCATACTGTATATGTGTAGTTCCAGTTCCAGTCTGTCTGTCTGTCTGTCTGTGTAGTTTACAAATGCCCCAGTACAACTTCCTGTAGGTGGGGAGCTCTAGGACCTCACATCAGAAATGGGTGTGAACTCAACATGCCTATTGGTTAGCCATATTACTGGCCAGCCAGCTGAAAGCCTTCATATTCTTACTTGTCAAGTCTGAAGACTTAGAACTCATAATGTAAAGGAGCAACTTGCAGCAGTTCTGAGGGATTTTTCTGACCAATAGCAAGGAATCAGCCACGGAAAGTTAGTAAGGCGGAGAGAGTGAGGAAAGACTTGAGGTATGACTTATTTGCAAAAATACACTTTTTGTAATGCAGTGGTGAAATATTCAGAACTGAATGAAGAAAGAAACAATTACTTAAGTGAAAATGTCTGTCAAATTTTGAATTAAAAATGGAAGTAGTGTGTGAAATCAAATAAAAATTTAAAAATGTGAACAATTCAGAAGTACAAGTATTGAAAAGAGGTATTATATGAGACTGACTGGATCGCAGAACAAACTTTGGAAAAAATACTTCTAAAGTCTAAATAAAAAAAGGTATGTGTATTTTCATCTATGGGTATTTTCACTGGAAATGAGTAAGAATACAAATATTTTAAAAAAAATTATACTCTGAAATTAAACTTAAAGTGAAATTACCTGGCATACCTAAACTTAAATTGAAGTCTACCTAACAAAATATAACTACTGAAGCACTTTCCAGCACTTATTATTATTATTATTATTATTTAAATCAGATCTTTTTTGGGTGACGGACCATCCACTTGCACTCCAAAGTTTTCCTTATCATCCCGAAGTTGGCTTTTATTAATCTGTACATTATTTTTTCTAATACATAAAACATGGCATAATACGTGTCCAGTTTTTCTATACTCAAATTAATACATTCAGATAAGGGAATAGCTTCACTGTAATATGAATGGAAGCATGGAAGCTACAGGAATACTATTAAATATGGACATATTTTATACAATATACATGATAGAATTTCTGAATGACACCGTAGACCCTCCTTAGTGAAGCTACACTTTGTATGTTGTAATCAGGGAACACAGGTCCCCAGTGTGGGAAGTGATAAGACAAAATGATGCAACTCTGACGTCCCAGAGCAAGCACTCGCATGCAAAATGAGCCTTGTAGTGAATTCTTCTCTCCTTCCATTAACATGTTTAATGAGTGCTTCTGATTCTCAGCTGAAAATTCTCCCATGGTTCCTAGCAACTTTATATTGAAGCATATTGAAACTGTGATGTAGATGAGAGAATTTACAGAAAATTAAGATAGGAATGCCGATGTCTAGTGCATTGTTGAATACCTTAACTCAGATTCCGGTCATTTATATAAAATGCTGACCTTTAGCAGCATGTGCATCCACTATGGATGACTGTGATATGCTTGGTAATGTTAAAGCAGTGGTTCTCACAATGGGGTCCAAGGGACTCCTGGGGTCTGTGAAGAATAACCAGGGATCCATGATTTTTTTTTTTAAAAACTTTTTTACCATGTTGAAAACCACAATCCACCATTGTTAATGTTTAATTTTATATTTGATACTGAA
Source organism: Chrysichthys thysi (assembly GCA_030068315.1). Lineage (NCBI taxonomy): Eukaryota > Metazoa > Chordata > Actinopteri > Siluriformes > Claroteidae > Chrysichthys > Chrysichthys thysi. The sequence continues at coordinate 4,599,887 of JAQLOM010000011.1, read as the reverse complement.
CATTGATTGCTGTTGACCAGTTGACTGGTCATTTTAACTAAATGGGTTCAATTAAAACACCAATAACTGAATGACAAATAGTCCCGCAAATAATCTCTACTATGGCCTAATGTGCTGTGTAGTTGGACATTTAAAGGAATAAGAAAGCTCTACATCTCCTTATATTACTGTGTCTGAATCCTGACGTGACAACACAGTCATCCATGGGTGGGAACCAAGGGAGCAAAATTGGCCATGCTTTCTGTGTAGGAGATATGGCATTACTATCCCCTTTTAATCACAGTAAAACTAGCCAAAAATGGGCATTTGTGAGCTTGTGTATGTGGAAGAGGGTTGATAGTGCTTTCTCAGAATGTGGTATGCTACCCTGTGGTGCAACATGAGCAGCTGTTCAAAAAGACGCGGTTGGCTGGGCGTACATGTCTCAGAGGAAGCATGTGTTAGCCTTCATGCTCCAGTGTGGGAAAATGTTGTATAATAGGGCTGGTGAATGAGCACTGACAGGTGACCAAATTGGGAAGAAAACTGGACAAACCATTTCATGTTCATGCTTTTGTCACAGTTGCCTTGAGCTTTTAGGATTTTCTTTTTTTGCAGAATGTGCCTAGAGTGTAGGAAGGCCCGGTCCCGTTTGGCAGCTCAGAGCAGACGGGAGAAAGAAAGCCAGCTATTTAGAGAGTTAGCAGCTCTTCTACCCATGGCTCCATATGAGGCAGATCAGCTGGATAAAGCCTCTGTCATTAGAGTCACAATCTCCTACTTGCACCTCAGAGCATTACTAGATATTCCTGACTCCAATTCAGGACCAACTATGACGCATCCTGTCTCAGGAAATCGAGGTAAGTGTAGAGGAACTGCTGTTTGGGCAAATAACAGCTTTAAAGAAGTCAAGTTCACAATGCTGTGTTTTGCAGGGGAGCTGCCTGAATCAGTCGAGAAGTGGTTTTTAGATACACTTGAAGGATTCCTGCTCTTAATCTCCTTGTGTGGCAAGATTATCTTCATCACAAAGGATGTCGTCTCTCATATAGGAATCAAACAGGTAGAATAAGTGTGACTGTAATATATCACAGTCATTATACAATGAGATGTCCGCCAATCGGGCATGCCTACCATACACTCACTGGGAACTTTCACTGGGAACACCGGTTTACCTGCACATTCTTGTAATTATCCAATCAGCCAATCATGTGGTGGTAGTGCAGTGCATAAAGTCATGCAGATACAGGTCAAAAGCTTCAGCTTCATGTTCACATCAAATATCAGAATGATGCACGAAATCTGATCTCCGTGACAATGACCATACATTTAAAAGAAATCTGCGGCTACATTAAGCACTGGCTCGTGAACCCTGATTACGACTAAAGATTTTTTAAAAATCTTGTCTGATCTTTTTCCAAATTTCAACCACCCAGTTTTGGTGAGCTCGTGTAGTCTAAGATTCATGTTCTTGGTTGCCAAGAGTGTAACCCAGTGTAGTGATTTGGTGGTTGTAGTCCATCTACTTCAAGGTTTGATGCCTTTCTGTGCACCACACTTCAAAATCCTTAACCCAATCACACGATCCATCACCTTGTTCTAGTTCCCACTCACTCACTTACTCATCTTCTGCTGCTTAATCCTGTTCGGGATCACAGGAGGAAGCTGGAGCCAATCCCAGCTAACTTCAGGTGAGAGACGGAGTTCACCCTGGGCAGGTTGGCAGTCCACTGCAGTGTTCTAGTTCTCACGAAGTTGTAATCAAAATCAACCTCATTTCTGGTTAGCAGATACCTGAATTCTACATAACCTGGGTTGACCTGCCTGCTGGGCACCTTTTGCCTTGCCTACGTATATCGACGGTGATTTAGGTTTGCCCTTCCAGAGTTCTCTGTTACATTTAATAAATCCTTGCACCTGCATCCAAACCCTGTCCATGCCTGACAAGCTCATGATATACAGAGGGGCCCAAAAAGATGTATGCACATTTCAACAGTGGTTATCTATGCCCATTTTTTAAAGCAAGATGGCACCCCACCCCACGCGCACTGAGATGTGAGAACCTATCTCGATCACATTCTCCCCTTTGATGTCTATATAAGTCTAGTAAAACAGCTTTTATGCAGATATTTTTCATGTTGAAGTCTGTATACATTCTTGGGCCCCTCTGTATGTACAATTACCCGTAAAGCCTGTCCATTAGACTACCACAGGCTCACCACTGAACAGATTATTTCTTGACCATTCTCAGCAGAGCAATCACATGGACATAGTTGGACTGATAAACTACAAGGTGTTCAAAAAGTCAAGAACCAATGACATTATAACTACATATATGTAATTTTACATTTATTTTTTACAGCCCAGGCACTCCCTACATGTTCAACCCTTGCACATTTTCTCAGCAACTGCATCGTGTTTTTGCAGGGCTTGCTCAATGTTTTCAGATTGACATAATTGCTCAAAATATTCCCATTGGCTCCTGACTATTGATGTCTGAGACTGCTATTGGCTGGAGATTTTTGGGGAGAAAATATTCCTTAACCATACAGAGACACCATGCAGCTAAATCTAACCAACCACCAGTTGCCAAACACAGGCCAAGCTCGTAGTCAACCTTTGCTTGCTGGTAGAATCAGTTTCTGAACTATTGCTATAAATGCCCCATGGCAGACAAGTTGTTTGAAAACAACAACAACAATAACAACAGTAAGGTAATTAGAAATGTCTTATTTTTATTAATCAGTATATTCAAGGAACATGCAAATTGGAAAATAACTTTTCAGTTGGTAAAGATGGTCTAGTAGTTGAACCAGCTTGGCCTGTGTCACGGCAACTGGTAGTTGGTGAGACCAAGTTGGATTTTTCCAACAGCGAAAAACAACTACATTGTAGAGCATGATAAACTGATACCAACATCACACCCACTGCCATGTCAGTGTTACTGCTGTGCTGAGAATGGGCCACCACCCAAAAATATCTGGGGGGGGTTTGCGCGCAGGCAAAATGTTTAGTCGACTAATCGACTAATCGCAAAAAATAATCGGTGACTAGTCGACTATCAAAATAATCGTTTGTGGCAGCCCTAGACGCAGGGTACATCCTGGACAGGTTACCAGTCTATTACAGAGTCTAAGGCTAACACAGAGTCAAACAACCATTCACACCTATGGGCAGTTTATAGTAGCCAGTTGACCTAATCTGCATGTCTTTGGGCTGTGGGAGGAAACTGAAATGCGTGGAGGAAGCCCACACTGGCACAGGGAGAACCTGCAAACACCTACTATACAGAAAGGCCCGAGTGGGCCACGAGAACCGTCCTGCTGTGATGTGACGGGGCTAACAACTGCACCGCTGTGTTGCCCATAATCAGTAACTATACAGTTCTAAAGTGAGTTTATGTGATAGGTGTACCTGAGAAAATGGAAAATCACCTCTGGTGATGCTTCTGATGTGATATGTTCTAAATTTTAAAATCAACTGATGTCACATTCAATCTTCTGGCATGTTCTTTATCACATTATTATTATTATTATTATTATTATTATTTTTCATTTCAGATGGACTTGATTGGCCGGAGTTTGTTTGATTTCATTCATCCTTCCGATCACAAGGAAATCAAAGAGATTCTTACAAGGGTAATAGGTAAGCATGCTATTAAATGTTCTCCTTCCCATCTAATATATAGAACAATGGGGTGAAAAAGGCATATTAATTTAGACTTCATGTTGCCAAATCCAACTACAATTGTTTTACAACTATAGGGAGTGAAGACCATCAGAAGTATGAGGTTTTCTTCCGAATCAAAGGTGCAGTCGAAAACGTGCTGACTCCCTGGCAGGTAACCCTCTTTCCCTGCCTATTAGATCCAAAAGGTAAATATTGGCATTTTTCCTGACCGCAAAATGCACAAATTTCATCCCTCGTTACTTGCTTGGTAATATCCGACCTGTCTTTGTGTACACAGGTGATTCATTGCACTGGAAACAAAAAGTCATCATCTATCCCAGGATCCAGCTATTTGCTTCTCCTGTGCAGGTCATTGCCTGTCCAAGAAGTCATTGAGGTGGAGGCTCATCTGAATTTCAAAACATTCCTGAGCATCCATGAGCCAGACATGAAGTTTACCTACTGCCACTCAGGGTATGCCTTATAGCGGCCAAGTACATTAGTCATTATATAATTCCACTTCTTTCAGTTGCATTTCTTTCAAGGTGCTTCTTTGGTTTCTTCCATATAGGGTCTTGGAACTGACTGGTTTTAGTGACATTGAGCTGTATGGTCAGTCTGTATACCTGTACTATCATCCATCCGATTGCGAGCATATCTTCAAGGCACACCTGTGTTGTGAGTAATGATGAATATATACAGCAAAAAAAAAATCTTAGCAAACGGAAATATCCTTTTGATATCATTTATGAATCAAATGTTTGAGTATAAAATTATTAAGCCTATTTTCTAGACACTTTACTAGCAGATAAGTTACCCCTTTCTAGAAATACTTGAAAGGTGCCACATTGTCTGCCAACAGAATAAGCCAATTTATTTCAAACAATTTCATATTAACAATATCTTGAAATAAGTTTCATAACCTTAAATGTGCTTTCTAATATTCCCATTATAAAAACATCTCTAGATTGAGTCTTGAATTGGATTGGTGCTATCCTTACTGTATTTCCAGCATTTTAAGAGTTTTGATACATCATTTAAAGGTGCTTAAAGAGTGTTTTTTATAAGTGGTGGACAATTGCTAAAGGTGTTGCTAAATGTCTTGGACAGTGTTCTCCAAAGGTCAGGTGTACACTGGGAAGTATCGGCTCTTACAGAAGCACGGTGGCTACATTTGGGTCGAGACGGATGCCACAGTTGTGTACAATGTTCGCACAGGGAAGCCAGAGAGAATCGTGTGCATCAATTATATTCTAAGGTCTGAACTCGGATGTATATTTATAGCTATATGTGGGGCAGCCTGGGAAAACTGGTGAATTTCCAACCACAATTTCCTACTAAGAGGGAGAATCAAAAAGTAAGGGCAAAATACATTTGACGGCTTTAATAGAAGTAACTGTGATCAATTGAACATATCACTTTTCCACATAGTCCCCATGCAAGATGACGCATTTGTTGTATTGTTCAACTAGCTTCTGTATTGCTGCAGAGATGAGGGTTTTTGGCTACTCCCGAATCCAGGTGAGCGCCACTTAATTTATCATCAGAGGTGAATCTGCGACAGCATAGCCCCAACTTCAGTGAACCTAAGGTGTGATAATGGCTCGGCACCAGATCCGGGCTGTAAGGAGGAGGTGGATGACATTGGAACCCAAGCCGTTGCACTGTCTCTACTGTCGCTGCTGCTGTATGAGGACATGCCTTGGCATGGTGCAGCAAGACTGGGACATGCTTTTGGTTTAAGTTAATTTTGCAGCAATCCACAGTAATTTGCATTGTTCAATGTTTGCCCATGCGCTTGGAAATGCACTAAAATAGGAACCTTCCTGTCCCAAAATAACGTCAACATGATTTTCTCGGGGGAGGTGCGTGGACAAACTATCCAACAGACAATGTACAAGTAAATGTGTTGCATTTTGCGAACTTCTCTTTGTACTGGTTATCACGTAATTTAATAATCGCCCTTAGTTTTTGATTCTGCCTTGTATGTGCTGAAAACTATATGTTTAAAGTATATTTCTCATTTGAACATTTCTCGAACACAAGTAAACATCTAGCATTTTGAAATCTGGTGAAAGCTGGACATTTTAGCCATTACGACATCCAGTAACTTTTCCCAAACTACCACACATATTGCATCCACAAAAAGCTTACTATTTGACCATTGTATAGGCTATCACAGCCAGTAATCTCCCTCTGTCTGTCTCTAACTTCAGTGGAGTGGAGCTTCCAGATATGGTGCTTTCACTGGAACAGACAGAGTGCCTGTTCCATGCACCATACACTACAACGACATATAATGAGACCAATCAGGCAACATCTACAGCCACTGACAAGGACACCAGCTTTGTGACCTCTCTCTGTGAGAGAGGTAAACCATCAGACATGATCAGATCTCATCAATCAGCTTCATGATTGAAAAAAAAGGTTAATTGTTAAATCTTGGTTTTCCCCCAGATGAACCAACCAACAGTTGTACTGAGATTTTGCACAGGAGTACATTGCGCGAATCACTTTCCAGTGTGAGTATATATACGTACAGCAATAATGTGATGGGCTTTAGAAGTCACACAATACAAAGTTAGTGCAGTGGCAACATATATGGAAGCGCTGAATTTTAAATGCCATTGAATTATTAATAATCAAACCTGGAATGAACTGATGCCTCAATTGGCTTTGCCTAGTCCTAGATAGCATGGATGCTTTATTTGTATTTTTTAACTAAGTTTAACATGAATGAATGAATGAATGAAGGGGTGGTTAGCCAGCATTGTCACCTCACAACAAGAAGGTCCTGGGTTCGATCCCCGGAGTCGACCTGGGTGCTTTTCTGTGTGGACTTTGCATGTTCTCCCCGTGTCCGTGTGGGTTTCCTCCGGGTACTCTGGTTTCCTCCCACAGTCCAAAGACATGCACAGAGGGGATTAGGCTAATTGGCTACTCTAAATTGGCCCTAGGTGTGAATGTGAGCGTGAATGGTTGTCTGTCTCTGTGTGTCGCCCTGCGGTGGATTGGCGACCTGCCCAGGGTGTATCCCGCTTCTCGCCTGAAGTCAGCTGGGATTGGCTCCAGCTTCCCCCGCGACCCTGAACAGGATTAAGTGTCAGAAGACGAGTGAGTGAGTGAATGAATGAATCTGAAAAGTGAATAACTAAATATCAATTTGTAAGCACTTATTTGAATGTACATATAAAGCAACTACTTGATTTTTGAAAGTAGAACTTTGAATTTCAAGCAGATTCATTCAAAGCAAATAAAATCAGATGTGTGTGTTTTTTTCAAAGTAGGATATTTCAGCACTATGAACTCAGTAGTGTTTAAATATCATTATTAAAAATGTAAAGAATTTTAACATTTCTGCTAAGTCTCAAATGCAAAAAATGTAACACCTCACAACTTTATTTGGATGAAATCAATAGTAATTAGGGACAGTATTTGAGTTATACAAATAAGGTTGCAGAAAACGTATCATTAGCATGTGTTTAACTATAACATTCTACGTATTAGCTGCGTTGGTATTTCAACTCGCTAGCAACAAGCTAGCATAACACATACTCCTCACTGTGGTAAAAGATGCTAGTGTTATTATTTTCATTCAGTACGGTCTGTTACTGAATTATTAAAGCTTTGATCCTGGATTATGAGTGGGATAAGGAAGGAGACTCTTGTAGTCTACAGTGAGCATAAATTCATCCTTTAAACAATTTGTCGTATTCAGATCTGCTTATACTGTGACATTTGTGTGAAAACGGCATGCTGGCTTTTTTAGGACACATGTGGCCTGGATTTGGATAGTCTAGCCCCATACATTCCCACACACGAGGAGGACTTCCATTTAACTCCTATTTTAGACGGAGTCGCAAGCGATTCAGTATTAAACAGACACCCGCCTACTCTCAGTGAGACTGTGGCCCAAAAGCTGCCCACAGATTTAGAAGCAGTCTGTTCCCACAGGTATGTTTTTGTTCGAAGCTCTTGGTAGCGTGTAGGACTGATTCTCTTCTTTTCCGTCACTCCTTTCTAATTTTCCTCTTGATGCAGGCTAAACATGAACAAGGACCCTATGCTCATTTCATCAAGCCAGTGGCATAACCGCACACACACAGTGGACAAAAAACAACAGGTAATATAGCCATGATTATGACTTTGAGCTTAATCTGACTAGATAACTAATTACTAATTGGACATTTTACTGAATTAGGAGCGGTTTAAAAGACAAATCTCAATTCCTGAAAAAAAGACCGATCGTGGGACAGACGTCTCTCAACATCTTACGAAAACCTTCTCAGAAAACTTTGGTAAGACAAACATATGACTTAGACATACAGTATGGTATGGTACAGTAATACTGTAGTAAGTCAACTTTAATTTCCATCATATAATCTCCTTCATTCTCTCAGATGGAAGAACAGTCTGGAATTGCAGCCAGAGATACGCAGAGCCTGTGCATTTGGCCTACAAATATGCCAAGCTCTCGTGGTGTCCTCCGGGATCTTCATTACAACATGGAAACCAAAACACGGAGGAAAAAATGTCCACAGTGTTTGTTAACTTGCCTGTACTGAGCAGGTGGGACTGTGAAGTGAATGCGCCTCTGGGACCCACTTCGCATTTGCTTCAAGGGACTGAACTCACCAACGTCCTGGATCAGGTTGTTTCGGGGATGTGCTGGTACTAATGAAGGCAATGATGTCTAAAATGTGTTAAGAGCCAGATGTGCTACATGTCCACATTACAGTTACATTAAGGGTGATTCCATAATTTGGGTGTTAATTGTGTCCCACTTGTATTCCATTTACAGATATGTATTTAGAGGTAAACGAAAATTCAGATACGCATCGTAAAACATTATTTAAAAAAATCTATAGCATTTAGGATGCAGGATTTTCACCAAATTCTAATTACATTTTAACTAGAAATGTAATCTATGTAAATATAAATTCGAATGATTTTGCATTAATAATGGGAATCCATTGAATAGCTCATGAAACACGAGTTCCTCAAGTCAAATGTCCACCAAGATGCATCATCTGAATTTCCTGAAGAAAAAATTCTTTGTTCATTGTTTTCAATGATATTGTGCTACTAACCACAAATGACGTATACGCTAATTCTATGCTAAAAGTACCCTCAACCCTATTATGCTCAAGTTCGAGGTTCACAAAAGGACGTTTTGAATACTTTTTAAAATAGTTTAAGGGCTAAATTGCACTTCATTTGTGGAATCAACCATACATGCTGCATTTTATGAAATTATTTTTTCAATTTTATTTTGGTTAGCCTTGAGAAAATTTAGGCATGTATTAGCATTAGGTAATACAATTAGTCTTTAATGTTGCCATATTTTTCAGTGTTTCATATATTTGTGTATTGTCCAACATTAGTGTATTTCTCAGAATTCACCGTTCTGTTATACATACATTGTATAAATATGGCATGCAAATAATTGGGAATAAATTAAGAAATAGTGCTGCTAGCTAGCTGTAGTGACATACCGCACAAGGGAGA
>JAQLOM010000011.1:4578966-4590631 GCA_030068315.1 Chrysichthys thysi | reverse complement strand
TATTTATATATATTTATATATATATATATTTATATATATTTATATATATATATATTTATATATATTTATATATATATTTATTTATTTATATTAAAACATTACAATATGAGATTATATTCTAGTGTCCTTTGAACGTGAACATGAAAAGTAATTCATGTGAAACAAATCATGGTTGAAGCGAATGATAGTCTTAATACCTAGATGCACAGTACAGTAGTTGGTAACAGCAAATATTTAATTATACTACACAAAAAGTGTATTACACTTGCAACCTGGGATTATAGCTACAGCAGTGTGTTTCCCTCATCAGGCAGAGTTTCGAGTAAAATCCCTTTTAGAAGGCTACAAACCATTTTTATAAGAGTATATAGAGGATATGTACACTGTATTGTCATACACGTGCTGGAAAAATGCATGTTTATATTATGAAGGAATTCATTTAAATAAATAAATAAAAGTCAATGAAGTTCAGTTTAAACCAGCGGCTTTTATTGGGGGAGGGATAAACTGACGAAGAAAAAAAAAAGACATTTTTAAAGCATGAAATTTAAACATAAGACAACGTATGTATATACACCCATACTCCACTGCATGACTACTTGATTTCATTTGCTGAAGGCAAGATTTTTTTTTCCAGATTATCCACTGTACAAGAATATCTTGATCATAGATGTGTCTACTTGGTAATGGTATTCCTGTAAAAAGAAAAAGAAATGTAAATGTCATAGAACAGCCATATAATAAATATAATATGCACATATTTACCACTATACCAGTAACAATGGAAATTACTAGCAATCTAGTAAAGATCCTACACACTCTCAACGTTATTAACACTATTGGTTATATGTAGCTACAGTCTTTGGCCATTTTATCAGCTATACCCACAACATAAGTGTTGTGTCTGTAAATAATTATTAAACATCTGTTGCTGAGCAGTTTGCCTCCTTTACTCCAACCCAACCAACCAAGGGACCACCACCATTGGTCTTACACCCAAATATTATCTGCTCTGTATGTAGTTTTTCCCCTCACAGACACTCAGTGGCACTAATACAGTAGTGTATACTATCAGATTTAGCATCTTCACTGGGATTGAGAAAAAAACCAAAACACAACATGAAATGTCACTACTGGGTTGAGAACAGTGTCAGCAAACACTGAGACTCTCAAACAGCAAACACTAGAGACGAAACTCTAACGAAATTAAACTGTAAATAGGACCATTTACAGCAAGCCTCAGTTTATCTATTGACAAATATATAGGTAGTCCTCAAGTTACAATGGAGATGCGTTCCACCATACCCATCGCAAGTTGAAAATATATGTCGAACCACTTAGCCTAGCTCGGGTAGCTCAGCCTGGCTTAGCCTAGTTTAGCCTTGCCTACCCATGAGTCTGTTTCTGTAGAAGACATGCTTTTGAATTACAATTAGCTCTTGAAGCACACAGAAAACCCCACGGTAATGTACTGCACAGTACACCGATACACAAGGCAACTGTGAGTTGCAGGAGACAGTGAGGCATCACGCAAGGCCAGTGACCAGGGCATCGTCTGCGTACTTCTGGGTGTTGTCTGAACATCTGGGTACATCATACGCCGGCCTGCCAGCAATGTCTGCCCGTGAATTTTAAATATTGTCTAAATATTTTACAATTTTTAGTACATCACAATCATCATAACTTCTAAAATTGTAAGTCAGACCATCGTTACTCAGGGAGGGTCTGTATTCGTAATTAAACGCGAGAAAGAAAAAAAAAAATGCAGACTTCTCTCTCTGATCATATTTAAACATTGTTTTCTGTGTGTACGGGTCCCCCGTCCCAACAATCAAATAACGTTGTCCGTTTGAAAATCAGACCAGAGATGGTAAATAAAACAAAAGTCTGTGAAAAATCTTTCCTTTCGGACACAACATCTAGCCCTGAAACTAGTCTCCCGTCTCTCAGCTGATCCACTTCCAGGAGCCAAACCTTTTAAAAGGCATGTGATTGGACAAGCTGCACCTGAGGAACGTTACACAAGCTGTGAGTCACTGAACTACAGATAGCTTTTTTTTCTGTTTTATACACATACACTTTCATACAGATCTGCTACAATATTTTTTTTTTTAAATACTTGGTTCGGTCTGCTGAAATACTGTGCTGGGTCTGCTCCTGAACTGCCCTGTCAGTCGACAACTGCTGTAATGAGCTGTCACTACCACGTCAGTGTCCATCACATAATACAAGACGGTCAGTGCAAGTCCTTAGGCCAGCGGTGTCTAATCTTATCTGCAAAGGGCCGGTGGGGGTGCAGGTTTTTATTCCAACCAAGCAGGAGCTCCACCTGATTCCACCCGTTTATCCAGTTGACCTTATCTTTCAGTAGGTTCAGGTGCGGCTCCTGGTTGGTTGGAATGAAAACCTGCACCCACAAAGGCCCTTTGCGGATAAGATGGGACATATCTGCCTTAGGCGGTCACCTTTCGAGCGGATGGAGCAGAGTGGGGATCACAGGCAGTACACTATAGCAGGCGTATGCAATAAACTGGTAACTATACAAACCCAACATGCTGAAATTACTCACGCATTCATGCTCTTTCCGCTACCACTGAGAACAATGTAGGGTGTTTTCTGGGACTTCTGTTTCTCCTGCAGCAGGGCCACTGTACCTAGTGGAGTGTCACTGCTGCTCATCTTCTTCAGCAACTGTAGGGCAAGACCCAGACTTCCGTCAGCGTGAATAACAAACCAAGCGCATAAACCCTGAAACTACATCGTATTCATCTTCTGGCAAGATCGAGTTATGGCACTAAATGCAACAAGAGATTCAAGTCCAAACTGCATGGTAGGTGGCTGAAAGAACGTACCGCCTCCTCCTCCAGTTTCTTCATTCTTTTCTCAGTCTTCATCTTTCCAGACCCTTTGCCATGGAAACGATGGGATAGCTGTCTGAAAGCCTACATGGAGAAAGAACAATGAGCACATTATGGGTGATAAACTGAGCCATTTGTTCTGGCAGTCGCGCAAGAACCGTGCGTATGGACCTCTTTTGGGGTAAGCTTGCGCCCGGACTCGTCCACGTATTCAATTTTCACATCTGGCTTATAGCCCTCTTTCTCTTTGAAGTCCTGAGTGAAGCCCCTGTATTCCTCTCTCCTGCTGTATTTGTCATCGATGGCCCTGAAGAGAGGACACAGACACAGAGGGGGGAAAAAAATAACTAAAATATAAAGACATCAATTAAAATATGGAAGCACAGTAAACCCCCGCTACATCGCAGTTCACATTTAGCGTCCCCGGCTATTTGTGGATTTCTATTTAGAATACATCAAAAAAAATTTTTTTTGCGGATTTCCACGGTATTTCACGGCATCCGCAAAACCTCTAGCGAATTGCTTTTATGGATTTTTTGACGGTGGAATTCGTCAAACAGCTGTTTCTTGATTTGGTTGCTTATGTTGGTACAGTACCATCTGTTGTTTAGGACAACTGTAGTGGTTCTGAAATCCAGTCTGTAGCAAGTGGGTGTTAATTGCAGTATTATATAGTATAGAAAAACGCTTAGGCTAGGCTAGTGTACTACATACAAGTTATGCTATGCTAGTATAGTATACAGGACTTTACAGTACTCGCTATAAATGTGATTTTTATACAAATTGTACACAAAATTCACCTCGCTATATGCTCGCAAATGTTTTCTTTGTGTGTTTAATTGTGTCTAGAATGTGTTTAAAGAGTGTGGGAGGATCTTTTAGGCCCTAAACTATATCTCAAAAAAAAAAAAAAAAAAAGTGGTGGTGTCCGTGCATCGCGGATTTTCGTCTTTCGCGGAAAGTTTTGGAACGTAAGCCCTACAAAACCAATTGACCACTGTATATTCAGTATTATTGTATTAAATCACAAGGAAACAACATTCCAAGGTTATTGACTTTTGCTCACATTTTATCTTCAATGCAGTAGTTATCATTCGGTAGAGCTCCTTTAGGAGCACGCACTCGAGCCACCTTCTGCACTTGAGTATCCAGCAACCCTATGGAAAACAGTGTCAGTGAAGCTAAATCTATACAAACAACGATGCATGTCAGGTTTAACCTATACAGAGTGCAGTCAGGTTCAGTGTTTACCCTTGTTCTTGCAAAGCAGCAAAGCAGCCGCGAGGCCAGAGTTAACGATGGGCTCTTCGTCCAGGATGGTGGTCGAAGCGGTGGCAAACTATACAAAAATACACACATATTTTATATATATATTATATATACACATATACACACACACATATATATATATACATATATATCAATCAAACGCTACAGTTACAGAGAGGAATGTTTAATATCTTGGTAATTCAGATCACTCCCAACAGCAACAAACTTTTTTAAGCAACGTTAAAGATATTTTGAGACTAAACGTTGCCCTTGTGTAGGAAAGACTCACATCCGAGGGCTTCTGCTCCTCGTCCAGATTGACGGTGCTCCAGCCCACGTTATCGTCCATGTCTGAATCGGAGCCTCCAGCTCCATCTCGCTCTTCCTCCTGCTCAAAATCCTGCACAAATCCCACAAAAAAAAGCTAGTCATGTAAATCAGCAAAGATACATCGGATCCCCAAGAGAACAGAACCCATTACAGTACTCTGAATGCTGCAACGTCCCAGAAATTTGAAACTGCACAAGACTGCGCCCATTTAAAAACAAATAAACAAACAAAATACAACACTTTAAGACAATTGGGGTAGTGGTTCCTCCTGGGGCTGAATGCTTAAACGATTTCAAATCTAAACCGTGATTTAAAACAATCGTTCAATTAGCAAATCGCAGAAACAACCTACAATTCAGAGCCGTTTGCGACCGCACGAAAAGTTTGACTGAAAAGAGTGCAATACGCAGAATCTGCTCCTTCGTCGTAACGGTTTCCTACCGATTTCAAATTCAAAGGCTTTTTACACACAGCTCCTATTATTATCTTATAGGAATTATTTTAGTTTTTTAAAACTACCACTTATTTAATTAACTTTTCCCAGTCGCAGGTTTTGTGATTATTCAGTTTTCGAATGTTCCGTGTCCTTTGCCAAATAAAAACGGAAAAAAGAAATGCATTTAAATTCATTGTGATGGTACAGAGAGGCAAAAATCACAAAAATTACATCACTGTCCAAATACTTACGGCCTGACTATCTCTTGCGGCCATGCTCACCACGTCTTAAACACTGAACTGAGGACTGACTTATGAAAAGTAGATCACAAATCAAATATTGGGGGGGGGACCCCAATCTTAATTTAATTAGATATTTTCCCCCAAATCATTCAGCCCTAGTTCTCTCCGACACATTATAAAATTACTGCTAGTAAATGGACGAAACGTATTTTTCTGCATCAGTACCCAGTTATGGCAATACGTATAGCGTAATCAGTAAGAGTACATTTTTTTTTACTGCGTTGCTTTATAAAATACAACACACCGAAGAGCTGCTGTGCCTGTATTGCATTGTGTAAATTAGACAATCTGAAATCACAACTGACTTTTTTTCCCCGTTCTTTTAACCTTGTAAGTCCATGTTTACTGAGACTGAACCTGATTCTTTTGTACTAGTCGCTCCAAATGACCATTCTGGTGTCCTTCCACTAAAGTGCAGCAACTCTTTCCCAACCCTAAACAGCTTCTTCTTTTTGATGCCGAATCTCAAAACACACCCAAACGTCAGAATGAAAACGTAGAGATGCTCCAAGGAGTGAGCACAAAATCTGGCCTTGACATTCAAGTGTGACCAAAAGCCAGTCTAGTCTAATACTTACCATGATGTCCTCCTGGTCCTCTCGGTTTCCTGACAGGCCGTAGGTAGGGATGTCTCCCAGGGTGCGGCAGAACTCGGACGTGGCGTTAAAGACGATGTTGTTTTTCTTGTCTGGATCGTCGGTGCCTTCTTCTCCAACTTTCTCCAGCACTTGCAGGTGTTCCACCACCTGGGATTGGTTTGTATAAAGGATCCGAATAAGTTAAACATTAATAAGATTAGTTAACGAGCCTCTGTTTAAATTCAGAAGAAAAGAACTTGGTTATGTGAAGCAAAAACTTTCACAAAGGGTAAAATTATTTTCCTCGACATGATTGCCTTAAAAATGCAAAATAAAAAAAAAATAAACATGAGGTTGAATTCTTGGAATATGAAACCTTACTTGTTTCCTAATAACTCCAAAGAGATTATTTATTTACCCCCCACACACACACACACAAATATATACACAAGTTATACCCCCAATACATACAAGTAAAATATACATTTATTTTAATTAATGTATATTAAAATTAAGATCACATTTCATACAGTGCATGGTGAATGAAAGGCACATGCTGACCTTTTCTACAGAGTCTTTCAGCAGCTGCTTCTGTTTAAGCTTCCTCTGTTTCTCGAGCTGTTTCTGGAGCTCCAGCTCAGCCTCGTCCTCTTCGATGGCTTCAGGCTCCGGTGGAACAAAATCATCTGAGAATCAAACATTTAAAATGGAACGCATAAATAAAAGGTAAATAAAATTGCTGCCTCACCCCCCACCCCCAGATTTATAAAGTTCTCACCATCGTCGCTGAAATCCATGTCAGCTGTCCGGATGTCATCAGACTGCATCAGTGTGTCCACTTTACTGCTGCCAGCATCATTAGGAGAGTCTTCCGTCTCTTCGTCTTCTTCTACCTGCTTCCTGCCCCGCCCTCGGGACCTGATGGCAAATCAGAAATCATGTCAGACAGATTGCAGTGAGGACAGACACACAAAGAGCTCGTTGGGGAGAGGGCTAGGGAGAAAGATTCAAGAGAAGGGCATGGGGAGAAGGATTCAGGAGGATGTGCGACCTGGAGCCGAAATCTGTGTTGCGAGAGTCATCTGTGAGGAGTTCTTCAGACTTCACGAGTTTCTCCTTCTTCCTGATTTTCTTTACACGCCGTTTGGTTTTCTTAAAACCCACCTGAAAACAGAACCATATGTGCTTTGGTATTAAACCAGCAACAGACATCACAGTAGCTGAACAAACAGACAGACAGACAGACAGACAGACATTTATATGCTCAATGTGTAGTGCAAGTCAACCATCACTGTGATTATGCTAATGCATCTTGTGACCTCCATAAAATTCTGATTTTAAAAAAATCTCACATTGGAAAAAAATATCTGTCTATACTGGAAAGACCAACCAAAATGTGGTGCTATGATATTAAAAGACAGCTGTTGGGGGGAAAAAATAATCATACCACCTATGACTCAACCCTACATGCTTTGCCCATCATGATTTCAAAAAGCTGGACACTTCACAGCAGCAGGCATTCATGCGTCAAAGAGAAGAACGAATAAAATAAACCTGCCCCGCAGGCTTCGTGACCTGTCGCCTCCTAACATCATCACAGTATTCAAGAGCTTTTTGTGGTTCCGAGTACGTGTGTGAGAGAAAGGCTGACTCACCATCTCCTGAGGGGTGTAAAACTCTGAGGCAATAGTGAGAGCTGGCATGTCCAGAGACTGGGCCTGATTGCGCAGCGTCTCCTTGATGGCCTGCAGCTCGCGCTCTCTCTCCCCTGTAGCGCAGCCACCAGCACTCAGCCGGAAGCTCTTCTTCTTCTCGCCCTCGATCTCCTCGTCATACTTCGACAGGACAGACTTTGGCTTGAACTGAAGAGATGGTGGAAACAGGACAAGCGTTCAGACCGCAGTACATTTTTATCTACGATGTCATAGTAGTGCGCAAGTGGCTGATTAGCCTAATGATTCGGGGCACTTTTTCCAACCTGGTTGTTTCTATGAGCAAATTAAAGATGAAATATCAGCCAGGAATGTTGAAACGTGAGCCACATTTGAGGAAGCTAACTCCTGCAGTCACACAGAACGCAAGCAAGCACTCAAGCACAGCGGGAGGACAAGCTACAAAAAACTGTAAAGCTACAAAATGCCTTTTTTGGCTTATCTCTCGCTCTCTATTATATATATATATATATTTTTTTTTTATATATATAAAAAATACTTTTCACGTTTAAAACGGAAATGACGTATGACCACAGAACATATTATATGTGCGTATGACCGGAAACAGCATCACTGGCACTTACATTCTTAATCTTAATAATCTTTATCTTAATAATCTTTACCTTATTATAATAAACATATAAAACCAGGTAACGAAAAGAAAAAAGAAAAACAAAACAATCGTGCTGATTGGCTGACGTTGTGAAGGACTCGGTTCTGATTGGTCCCCCTTAGCTGAACCCCTCCCACATATGGTTTGGGTATTTTTTCCTTTTGGGGATCATGGGATAATCGATGTCCAGCCCTCCAAACAGCCCTCCGAACACAGTGCGAATGGAGTGATATAACTAAATGGAGGCAGTGTAACATGAATCATGGCCACTGGTGTGGGGAAAGGACTCCATAAATGTAAAATAATCATGCAAAAATGTAAAAATCAGTTGGAATATATTAGTTTAATGTGCAGCGGACCTTTGGCTCACGAACGCATCAGATGGCAAACAAATCGACATGCAAACTAAATTCCTGCACAGATTTTGTACCGACCAACGAACAAAGCCTCGACTAACATGCAGGCAGCCAACCCACGCTTCATGGCACAAACATTCAGTTCTAATCAAGCACTGTGGTGTGAATGTGTTCAACACATTTTTCCATTGTGTTTCTCTGCATTTTTGCTCTATAAGCCTTCATTATTGTCCCAAGAAAGTGAAAAGTGGAAATGGTAGTGAGAGTAAGAAGCCTAAGCGTATAACAGTTGAAATAAAGAAAGAAATAATCGCAAAACATGAGAACTGCCACCGTATCCCCCTGCCACCGTCCACCTACACCAGCAACTACGTATTCACCGAAAAGGTACATGCATTAAAATCGTCTGTTTATTTCATTTAGTTTTATTTTTCTATAATTAAGGTTATTTTTTTATTTTTATTCTGTTTTATTGCCACACATAAACCCATAATACACTTGTGTTAAACATGTTTTGAGGGCTGAAACGTATTAATTGTATTTACATTCATTTAAATGGGAAAAATTGAATCAGGTCACGAAACAGTCTCGGAACGAATTCAGTCTGTGAGTCAAGGGTCCACTGTAGATGAAAAGGAACAAACGTGTAAGTGGACGGCTAGAACAAGCATTTTAGGATAACCGCTATTCACGTCAAAAGAACTCCTTGTAAATGCCGATTTGTGAGTGAAAACATGGTTATTTATTTCCATGTCCCATTTATGTAGCTTGAAAAATGATCAAAGAGCAAATTTCCTGCACCCCCCATCCTACCCAAATCCAGAGGAAGCTCCAAGACCTAGAGGGGATTAGGCCTAGAAACCAAAAATTTTTTTAAGCATGCCCAACCAGTAGAACAAAATTTTTTTTAATATATTATATTTTATACATTATATATATAAAATCTAGAGCAAACTGACCGCGACCATGTCGTCCACGCTCTCCTCCTCTTCGTAAGGTTTGTAATCCGGTTTCTTCTTCTTAAGCTCCACGTTCTTCTCTGCTTTCTCTCGATCCACTATGTTTACGTTCACCAGCATGTCCTCCTTCTCCTCCAGAACGCCTGAAACGTTAGCGTACGTTGAACTGGCCATCAGCAAACGTCTTCATTAAATAAATAAAGATAAATTAAAAAAATAAATAAAAATCAGCCCACACTCACCTTTGTCTTGTAGAGTCAAAATGACCGTCTCGCCCTCTTTAAAGGATTCCATCTTGTGCTGCACCATAAGACCTTTAAGATCCTTTGAACTGTACGCCTCCTGAAAACAAAAATAACACCTTATAAGATCCGGGGGTCAACAAGGACAGGAAAAAAACTCCTCTCAGACCACAAGCTAGCTGTTTAACTAATTAAAATGGTAAATAAGGGTTGTTAATCGCTAACGAGAATCATTTCGGGTGAGTTTACTGACGTTTTTGCTTTGTGCAAACTCTTGTTCAACCAAGTCGCTGACACCAAACTCTTCATCCATCTCTTCCAATAGTTTGGCCTACGAAAGAGAACATTAAGAGTTATGACACCACATTGTTGCACAAAAAAAACTTCATAAAAGGCATGTCTCTTTTACCCTCTTCTCCGCCATCTCCTTCTCCTTGGCAAGTTTGCGACTCCTCTCTACCCACGCCGCAGTGTCTTCCAGCCATGGATCGTCATCCGCGAGTGTCTTTACTTTGCTGAAAAAGGGAGACGAGCATTACGAGACATGTGATTCAAAGAAGCTCCTTCATGCCCTCTGTTTATGTTCGGGGCCCTGAGATTCGTACCCAAGTTTCTGATTGAGCAGACGTTTCTCTTTAAGAGCAGCCAACTTCTCCCTGATCTCATTCTGCTGTTTGATCTGTGCAGGGTTGATCACTTCGGCCAGCAGAGGCTCCTCCTTTGTGCCGAGTTCTGAGTAATTACAACATTTGTGTGAACAAAAATTAAAATAAAAATGCATTATTAAAACAAAAAAGATCTGTTAAGTCATTTCAGGGGCACATTTCTCACCTTTTTTGGTCTCATTCAGCTCAAGGGGCTTCAGACCCAGTTTAGCTCTCAGCTTACTGAAAAAGAAGGACAACAGACATGACACGTGTGAAGACACTTCTGTATTTTTCGCATTCAAAAAAAAAATAAATAAATAAAAATAAAAAAAAAGAGAGAGAGAGGGGGAAAAAAAAAAAGATATTTTAGTGACATACTTGGTCTCTTCAATGCTGAGTGAAGCATCACCAGATGCTGATTTCGGTCCTGCATCTGCAAATAAAGCCAGGTGAAGAAACAGATAAGTGCACAGTGACAGCTGAAGGAACAACTTTTTTGTTAAAGAGAAACTAATCTCTCTAACAGAGCAACAGTAGTGTTGGTTAATAAGTAATGCCGGGGTTTTCTTAAGCATTTATGAGGTTTTTTCCACATGTTGTGCTCACACTGTTGTAACACAATAGCACAAGTAGTTTTGATGCTACAACATCCTCCGTTTCTCAGCACAGGGACTGTGGACTGCACCGAAATCCTTTTATCTGTGTGTATCTGCTACTGTTATAAAACACATTTACGACAGTAATTCCTACGTACTCGTTTACGTACGTTGATCAGCTGTGACATGCAAATGCATTCCCGACACAGCTAACTTGCTGTTAGTGACATCCTCAAAACTGTAAAGGTTTGAGTAAACAGAGGTGGGAGCGCACACTGTACAATGAGAGTACATGCTGAACAACAGAAGTAGAAGTATTTTTGATCCCTGTCCTTGCTAAGAATATTTTTTAGTATTTAACCTTATTATTATTATTAACAACATCATCATCATCATCATCAACAACAGTGGGCAGCACAGTGGTGTGGTGGTTAGCACTGTTGCCTCACAGCAAGAGGGGTCCTGGGTTCGATACCCAGGGTCGACCTGGGTGCCTTTCTTTGTGGAGTTTGGGTTTCTACCCGTGTCTGTGTGAGCTTCCTCCGGGTACTCCGGTTTCCTCCCACAGTCCAAAAGGGATTAGGCTAATTGGTGACTCTAATCGCCCGTAGATGTGAATGTGAATGGTTGTCTGTCTGTCTCTGTGTGTCACCCAGAGTCAACCGGGATTGGCTCCAGCCAGCCCCCCCACCCGACCCTGAACAGCCCGACCCTGAACAGGATTGGCTCCACCCCCCACCCCACCCACCAGACCCTGAACAGGATTG
>JAQLOM010000011.1:4554321-4570720 GCA_030068315.1 Chrysichthys thysi | reverse complement strand
GCGTATCCCGCCTCTCACCCGATGTCAGCTGGGATTGGCGCCAGCTTCCCCCCGCAACCCTGAACAGGATTAAGCGGAAGAAGATGAATGAATGAACTTCCATTACAGATTACATCATTGACAACTTGAGTGAAAAGTATCTATGAAATCAAATCAAATAGACATATTTACATGAAAGAGTTTCTCTGGGTTTGGTATTTCCCCATTCTCTTTAACGACAGTGTGAACTAGCAAGGATTTGACAAATATGTGCAAAAACGCACAATTTTATCGGAGTGACATTTGAAGAGGCAATAGAATCAATTAGACGTGAGGAAAGTCTGACCTTTTGCACATAGCAGTTAACATGGTCAATGTCACACATTTGCTTACATTTAAATAGGGACTTAGAAATAGTGCAGAATCTTGAATGTTAAATGTTCTTTGTTTAAAAATGTCAAAAGTCATTGTAGTCATAGTGTGTACTCATGGTGAACTAACGGCCAAGGCATTATAAAATGAAGCATGGTGGCTTAATGTGATGCTGAATTGCCTTAGTATTGATGCAGACTGAGAAAAAAAATGAGTGCACTTGTTCAAGGGTCATTGTATATTTTAAATTAGTGGGCGAATGGAAAAATGATAGATTACCAGTTCAGCAATAATTTTACTGCCTCTGGTTTTCAAAAGAGCAAGAATGATGACATTTCCTTTGATTACCAAGCAAATCAACAAGGTTGCTCAGTTGAGATTTGCATGTACCAGTGCATTATACAAACAATAGGAGATGGGAGGCCAGGCTCGAGCAAAATGCCTTTTGTTTTTCTACCCTGAGAAGGGACTGGTATACTTCCTGTTCAGATCTCACGACACACCTTGTGGTCAAACATGTCACGAGGTGCTGGCAAAGTTATGCCAAGGGTATTATTTGCATAGCTGAAAGAATTATATTTCAGCCTAGAAAGCATTTTTGTTCATGAAAAGGTGTCACAATTATCATTTCACCACCTATATCTATCGATCTAATGGCAGACCAGTACAATAGTTTAGCACTGTATGTATTGTAATATAGTGCTGTAAATAAATTTAAAATAATAACACAGTGGTGCACTAAAGACATTACATTTATAAACTTTAAAAAACGCACCTTTTTTCTATTTGAATTTTAAATCCTATTGAACTGCCATAGTTTTCATACTGCTACTACAACCTGAATTCCAGAAAAGTTGGGACGTCCTTTAAAGTTGAATAAAATGAAAACTAAAAGACTTTCAAATCACATGAGCCCATATTTTATTCACAACAGAACCTAGATAACGTAACAAATGTTCAAACCGGGAAGTTTTCATTTTATTCAAATTTAAAGAACGTCCCAACTTTTCTGGAATTCGGATTGTACCTTTCTCACTGCATCACTAAAAAAGATGTAATGGCTTAAAACAGCACAGGAAATCCGACTCAGGTTTCGGTATGACATTGCCTTTTTGCTCTGCCAAAATTAGCACATGCTTTTGGTTAACACAATTTAGCCACTTAATTTCTTTAAAGTCCCAAGCAAATCTTCTACCAGCACATCGAATTCATCAGTCATGTGTTTAAATATAAAATAAAATATTCCAATGAACTAACATTAGAGGAGACGCACAGAAGAAATCCGACGCACATAAAGGTTTAGTACAGGGATGGGCAAAATAAGCAAAGAAGGGCTGGTGTGGGTGCAACCAATAATAAAGCTGTTTAGAGCCGTGAGGGGAGTCTTTTTTTAATTTGCTGATAGAAAGTTCAAACCAAAGATCTGCACCCACACCGGCCCTCCATGGCTCAGGTTGCCCACCCCTGGTTTAGATCAATACACAAGGTATTGTCTTATTTATGGCTTTGACAAGGTTACGTCTTCAAAACCTCTCTCATTCTCGCTCTCCCTCTTTCACTCCCTTGTTCTCTCTTCACACAGTCCTACACACATACCTAAAAGCTCTTGTCCCAGTTTTGACATCCCTTTCAGGCACTCCACCATTCTACCATTCTAGCACCGTTTTGTCATTCGACCACTGGAGTGGCCTGTGACTAGACATTCAGAGCAAGCCCCCCCCGTCCTCTAGCACTGAGTCAATTTCACTGAGTCGATTTCATGTCATCAGCACCACTAAAGTGGGCGTCTGGATCCTGGAAGACAGCTGATCCTGAACGTCGTTCTGTAACAGTAGGTGCCCTGTAATGGTAAAGCCATGCTAAAGTAGAACTCAACAGCCTATTGATTGGAGCCCCTCAGGGCACTAAACCACAGCACACAGCAATCACATATTAAAATCAACACTTATGTAACCGCAGTGACTTCATTTGAGCAGGGAAAAACTGCTGATCTGACAAACCATATTGACCAGGCTATTCATGTCTGAAACATCAGCCATGTTTATGAATGAGATCTTAACTTTGGTTGTAGTCATGTTTTAGCCAAAACATTTAAAAACCGTTTAAGTTTATTAAAATGTTGTACATTTGACTAAAGCACTACAATTTGTTATGCATTGTAGATAGAAAAAACAAGGACTGTGTAATCTGCGTTACCCAGTAACAGCTTTATCCTGGTCAGCCTGTCCAAGAAAAGACGTGTCCTGTGTGTGAAGCAGGAATACATTCTAGCTATTTAGTACGGCCAATCCACCTACTGTGTTTATTGTTTTTTTTTTTTTTTTGGAGGTGATAGGAAGACAGAAAACCCATAACCAGAACATGCAAAACTCAACAGAGATAGTGACAGGTCTGTACTCAACATCTGAACTTCTACATAATTTCATTTCCAAAAAAAAAAAAAAAAAAAAAAAAGTACTTTTATTGCTTACCTTCAAAAGTACTAGTTACAAATCACAAAGATCTCTTCTTACCTCGCCCAGCCAATATGTGCACTCAGTACGTCAAAAGAATGGACACCACCACCTTTTATTTGCATTTATTTTGCATTTTGTTCACCTTTCAGTGTAAAGCGTCCAGACAAATTCATCAGTCTAGAAATAACTATCATGTATTGTGTCCATTTGTGTGCTGTGACCTACACTATATGGCAAAAAGTAATAATATGTGCCTGACCGTCACACCCATAAGTGCTTCTTTCCCAAACTTTCTTTGTTGCCACAAAGTTGTTGGCACACAATTATCTAAAATGTCTTCGTGTGCCATCTATGTTAATGCCCATGGATTTGCAATGGGTGCATACGTGTGTGATGGTCAGGCGTTCACATACTTTTGGCCATATAGTGTGTTTAAGATCATCAGTGAAACCTATTTAGTATATTTAGTACTTTTTAATACTTTCACCATTAAGTGAGTAAGAATTTGAAACAGGCAGCACGGTTTTGTCGTGGTTAGCACTGTCACCTCACAGCCTGAATCTTCTGGGTTCAAACCTGCTGGCTAGGTGGGACCTTTCTGTGCAGCATTTGCATGTTTTCCCTGTGCTTGCATGGGTTTCTTCTGGGATCTCTGGTTTCCTCCTGCAATCCAAAAACATGCAGATTACATTATCTAGCTACTCTAAATTGCCAATAGATGTGAAAGTGAGTGTGAATGGTTGTTTGTGTCTGTGTTGGTCCTGTGAAATTTTGGCGACCTGCCCTGGGTCTACCCCGCCTTTCGTCCAAAGTCAGCTGGGTTTGACTCCGGCTTCCCTGTGACACCTGGGGGGGGGGGGGGGCCTGAAATGTGAAACATTATCTACGCTTTCAGTTTAGTATAATTTCTTACTCCTATTCCCACCCCAGCATGTAAGGGTTTGATTTTATGTCATCTAAAGGGATACACATTTGCAAATATTTAGATCCTAGATTTTTTAATGAGGGTAAACATTTAGGTATGTCTCTTTGCCTATTTTCTGCGCATTTCTATGTTGAATGATTACCTTTCTTGTATACATCATTAAGCAATTTATAATAATGGTTTGCTTATTCGTCTTCTGCCACTTAATCCTATTCAGGATTGCAGGGAGGAAGCTGGAGCCAATCCCAGCTGGCTTCGGATGAGAGGCAGGGTACACCCTGGGCAGGTCACCAATCCACCGCAGGGCGACACACAGAGACAGACAATAATTCACGCTCACATTCACACCTACGGGCGATTTAGAGTGGCCAATTAGCCTAATCCTCTCTGAGCATGTCTTTGTGGGAGGAAACCGGAGGAAACCCCTGGGGAGAACATGCAAATTCCACACAGAAAGGCACCCAGGTCGACCCGGGGATCGAACCCAGGACCCTCTTGCTGTGAGGTGACAGTGCTAACCACCACACCACCATGCCACCCAATTTATAATATTGATTGTAGTAAAATTTCTGGTCTTCAAACAAAGTTTTGAGTGACACTCATGGTTCCTCATCCTACCAGTCACATTTCACTGTCAATACCACTCTGGGACAGAAATCCAGACACAGTATATTGATGATTTACTGTAAAAAAAAAATGTATTCCAGCAAACCATTGTAGTTTTCCAGAGTTTTCCGAATACATCATAAAGGTGGACAACTTTGTGGTAATATACACTGTTTTTCTGCTCTTTCTTAAAGAGGTAAATCATCCACAAAGTCCATATAATTGATAATCAGTGTTCCATGACTGATTATCATTGTTACAAGATCAGTCTCTTAGTCACAGTAGGTTTGAGTAAAAAAAAAGAAAAAGAAAAAGAAAAAAAAGAACAAAAGTCTTCCAATAAATTCACAATGATGAAATCAACAAGGACCGAATGAATACGGCACACCATCCAACTGCACACTATAGGGTAGCATGGTCACTGGTGGAGATGTACAGGCATTGTAAAAAAGCACACCATGCATTCAGATTATTCCAGTCATCCACTAGTACTCGTATACACCTCTTAAAAAGAGTCACCAAAAGAATTGTAATGATCAAACAAAAACATTGCCAACATATGAAAATAGAACATCGTCTCATGAGAAATATTATTTAGCAGTTTAGCAGAAAAGTTTACATGTGAAGTATAAAGATACAGCAATGAAGTACAACACTCTTGCCAGGCTACATGGACTGACGTTTTCTTCATCGAGGGAGGGGGTTAAAATAAGACACCAATAACGGAACAGCACTTAGCAGAAATTCATCATTCAGGGTGCTTTTTCCCTCCAAAAAAATTGCCAGTTCATAAAACCTTACACTTTTTTTTTTTTTTTAAATACATAGCACAATATTGTGAAAAAAGTAGTATAACACCTAAATAAATATAAAGTTACATAAATAGACACTGACATACAAGCTTGAGTAAATTATACACATAAATTTACATTTGGTTGTTCATTATTAGGTGCAACCCTCCATCCATATGTAAGCGATCAATCAACACAATAGAAAGTACACTTCAAATGGTTCCTATAATCATCGTGTAACTTTCTTTTTCTCGTAAGGACGCTTTCTGGAAGAACAAAACTACGTGGTATTGACAAATGCATATTTATACTAAAGGTTCGATTCTTTCATTTGTTCATTCGTTCATTCATTCATCTTCACTCATGGTGGATATGGAACCTATCCCAGGAACATCCCAGGGAAAGACTTGGGAATACACCCTGCATGGGATGCCAGTCCATCCCTGGACATGACGCATACACGTATACACACCTAAGGGCAATTTAGAGTAGTCAATATACCTACCAGATTTGGAGAGGTAGGGGGAAACTGGAGGATCCAGAATCAACGTGGGAAACCATGGCGAGACAATAATCCTAAATTTACAAAATCTCGGACCCTGGAGTGGTGAGGTGTACATAACCCGTATACACTGTGCCATCAAGTTTGAACGTTATTAATGATTATATATAGACACAGGCCTAAGGTTAGGGTTTTTTCCACATTATCTCTCTCCATGTCTCTCACAGACACAATAGACACTGCATGAAGAAATCTGGACAATTTCAAGATCTCGCAATGCCCATTTTCTCCTCACTGTTAGGCGCTACATAGACTCTTAGTACATTCTCATTATAAGATTCTATCTAGATCAAGCCTTAAGTAATACGGGAGAACATTATGAATGAATGTTGAGGTCACTACATAGTATTCCGGCATTTATGGATTTACCTAAGCAGGGAGGAATCACTTGCAGTTGTACCTGGGTGTAAAAATACAAACAATCAGCAAAGCAGACTTACTTACTGTACAACAATGCAATGAGTGCTAAAAGGAATATGTCGAGAAATAATATTAATACTGGTATCCAAAGTAGAAATGTTCAAGTTTAAATGCGATGTTGTCCTCAATATTTGAGTTTGTCAGCAGCATCCGTGTCTAGACTGAGATTGGTTTGATCTCACAGAGCACTTTTAACTCGCTCGAACACATTCGGTAAGCGTCACAAATTTCCTTTGGCAGAGGGAATTTGCCTGGCCATACCAAATGAAGAAGCATTAAACAAAACCGTTTTCATTTCGGTTAGCTTGTGAGAATCAAACATTTTGAGGCATACATACATACATACAGATATACATACATACATACATACGTACATACATACATACATACACACACGGCGTACACTTCACATTGGTTTTTTGGGGTTTTTTTTTTCCTCGTATATATTTAGTGGCCCCAAGTCCTGGCCCAGCTGATTTGCACTGGAATGCAAAGTGGAAATCTCTGGGGAGAGTGGCTTAGACGTGACACGGCAGTGGAGGGTGAAAGCGCATTGCTTCAGCCAAGCAGATAAAAGCTCAAAGACAGCAGACAATATCCCCCCACCCATCCATCCCTGCACACTAAGACAGATGATGGGAGACTTCAAGGACTAAGGCTGAAAACTAGACAATATTCAGGAAGAAGAAAGCTTATCACAGTGAACTGAACAAAGCCTGGTCTTTTTCACAGATTATACACTCCCATGTTTGAAAAGTTAGCATGGTGCATAGTATCATAAGAGCACTGTTCAAAATCTATAAACTAAGGAGAGAATGTAAACAATGGATCAGAGGGTAAGAAAGGAAGAATTCGACTGGTGGACTTTTTTCCCCATTGCTGATCATCAAAGGCAGATGGTTTGCCTCCTCTCCTGATTTATTCAAACGAACGCTATGAAAATGAACGGCATCAGAACCAAATAAGTAACGTCGATTTAAATAGCAGTAAGGGAAGGTATCTAGAGGGCTGGGTTAAGCGCAAATGATAAAAAGCTGTTGCTTATATTATTATTATTATTATTATTATTGCCTATTTAATTATATTTTAAGTACCTTAACTATGACTAATTCACATTGATGTTCCTCGTAGGTAGGAATCTAATAGCATTTACATTAATTCAAATTTTGCCAGGCGTCTATAGGCGGAAAACTACAAAACTGGCAACGATTTTTAGCTCGAGTCTGCTTTTTTGACTGAAAAACTTAAAAGCGTCTTAAAAATGCCTTCAAGCTAAACTAAACAAATTCAAGCAAGCCATGTTCATTTAGATTTGAACTAAACAAACAAGCAGCATGGGAAAATGAAACCATGATTAAATGAACCTTTATGTGTTTGTGTCCTTTATACTAAAATGCAGAATGATGGACCCTTTCCTCATCTCTGATCGTTCCCTTCTTGTTTTGCTCATAACACACCGCTTCGTGTGATTTAGTACCTTGAACGCATAAAAACAAATATATATACAAAGTGCTTAGAAAAATAAAATCTATACCTGCACCCTCATGCCTGCAGAGATTTAAAAAATAGATAACAGTTCGTAAATTCAATTAGAAAAGAAAATTCTAACAGGATCCATTAGTGTTTTTTCAGTCCACCGTGTATTAAAAGCACAGTATTGTGACTCTTTCGCTCGTTTCCTCGCTCGCACTCTCTCCATCTCTCACTTACTGCTTTGTTTCACTCTCTTTGTGTGTGTGTGTGTGCGTGTGAAAGAAAAAAAATGGTGATTTTCATACTCGCATTAGGTATCTCAAGTCTAAAATATCCGTTTATGGAAATGTCCAAGCTTGAATAGTTCAATTCAATGTCTCCTCCACTGTCCTTACACTTCTATTGCACATTTCCCACACAGAGGTTTTTTTTTTTGTTTTGTTTAAAAAAAAAAAAAAAATAATGAAGACAGAAAAAAAAAAGAATGCAAACCACAAATGTAGTAACAAAAGTGGCAGATGATTCAAACGACAAAAAAAAGCAAATAAAAACCTTTGTGTGTGGTAATATTTGTCAGCAGCTAACTTGGCGTTAACTGGGATACGAAAATAAGTGCGTTGAACTCTCTACTGGATAATACGTCTAGAAAAGTTCTGTGCACAGTGGAGAAGGTGTAAGATGAAATTTGCTACAGTTTTCGGGTCTGAGAAATTCATCACTTTGTGTCTTTTTCTGTGCTTGACAGTACTTTTTTTTTTTTTTTTTTGCCCTTGCATTGCATTTTCTCCCTGCCTTCACTGTTTTATACACCGGTTATATCAATGAGGGCAGGTTGATAATACGCAGAATACAATAATAGTTATAATGTATTACTATGTAGTATTTAACATTATAAAACTTGGCACATTATTATGAGCACAGTATCACTGTGAGGTTGATTATACAAACACCCATTTGCCTACTTCTGTTTAAGTGCTATAATTATGCAAGAGAAATACTCAAAAGACTGGAAGTACATCAGTTTGAAATATTTCCTTAGCATACCCTACTGCATTTCTCTAGATTATTTTACTCAACCTTTTTTTTTTTTTTTTTTAAACTGTCCACAGTAAGCATGTTGTAAATCCGTACTATCTATTCCTTGCCTTTAAAAAAAAAATCTATTATTGTACATCTTTTAGACTTGTGTTTCCAGGCCACTCAGCTTGGGGGTTAGGATTCGAGGTGTAACACCAGAGTTGAGATCTCGTTCGAATTCCAGTAGCTGGCCCATGAAGTTGAGGTTTGGAGACACCACCGGTCTGCGGCTCCGCACATATTTATAAGCGTCGGTCATGGTCATGAGGGTGTGCTTCATCAAGTAAGCGATGACGATAGTTGCTGAACGAGACACACCTGCTTGGCAGTGAACCAACACACCTCGGCCACTCTGGTGAGCCTCCTCTGAAAAAAATACACCATATATGGCTCATCAACATACGTCCTACGCATTTAATGACTACTTTAATGGATTCTTCAGCTTAAATTCATACAAAAGAGGCACTGAGCCAAAAAAAACAAACAAACCCCCCCCCCACCCCCACCCCTCAAAACTAGGCAAACATACAAGGTAGTTCACTGTGGGATAAACAGATATATACAGATATTTCTATCCACAAATCCACTCACCTATAAACTCAAAGACCTCCTCAAAATATTGTCTGAGATTCTGCTTGCTGTTGTCAGTAGCGGGTAGACGCTTGTAGCGTACCAGACCCATGTCCAGGTGATAGAGGGGCAGGTGGGTGGTGACGTTGACAACGTAACTGATGTTCAGGCGCAGCAGCAGATCCAGGTCCTGGGCATCTCGCTCATTCCCCAAGAAAAGGAAAGGTAGAATGGGGCTGATTACTGCGTTCTCCACATCTGGAGTCATTACACTCTCATCCGACAGAGATGCAGGGAGGGAGGATGAGAGCGGAAGGGAGAGGTGCACTGACAGAGAAAAACAGAACCCTTTTCATTATCTTGTCCTCTGTGTGAAATAAGGGCACCTGTTGTGCAAGTGAGCTAGTAATTAGGAAAGCAAGTGGGAGGTTGTAAAAGAGAGAACATCCTCCAAAAGACACTCCATAATATATGCTATTAC
The DNA here is from genome assembly GCA_030068315.1 of Chrysichthys thysi. Taxonomy (NCBI): domain Eukaryota; kingdom Metazoa; phylum Chordata; class Actinopteri; order Siluriformes; family Claroteidae; genus Chrysichthys; species Chrysichthys thysi. Next base: position 4,561,008 of record JAQLOM010000011.1, on the reverse strand, counting down.
TTTCATCCACATTGCACATTGTATCGAAATTGCATTAGTTCTGAATATGGCTTTGAGCATCCTGTTATGCTTACATAATTGTAATGACATACAAACAGCAGAAGGGATTAGAGCACGGAGAAAGTAGAGCAGAGGAACATGGAGAAAAAAAAAAGCTCTTGCATGTATTTACAGAACTTTGAAAGAACGTAACATTATTTCACTGATTTTAATCAGTCACGTTTGTATTCATATCACCATGCTGCTCCATTCTCTTTCTTGCATTTTCTTTTTAACCACAGCTATGAGAAGCAATCAGTACCCTGTGGATTTTTTTAAGCAACACAGTACAATAACGTGTCGATGTGAAGCGGAGTTCCTTTCAGGCACAGGAAGATGAAAACGGGAACAAAAACAAGATGTACTTACTAGAATCCTAAAAAAAAAACCCTCTTACCTCTCTTCTTCTCCTCTTCTTGCTCTCTATTGAATGAGTTAAGGACCAAATGGAGTGACTGAACAGATGGTAAGGAGTGCCCACCCTCCCAATCTCTTCCTCTTGATTTGGGCTTGATCAGGGTGCCAGGGGCTGATGGTGGAGGGGAGAAGGAGGGTGAAGATTCAGGAGTGAGAGAACGATGGGAAGAGGAGCTTAGAAACATATCATCTAGGCCATCATCATTTCCCATTCCGGCATCACCTTCCTTGTTAAAAAGCCTTTTCAGAGAGTCTTGCCCTGGGTCTCTTCTGTTTCCTGACCCCATGAAGTCCAAAACTGCCATCTTGCCTTGCTGGAGTCTCCGTCGTCCTGCATGGTCAGTCAGTTGAGAGCGGGTAAACTCTAGGAGATTACGGCAGTCTAGAATGACTGGACTGGTTCCATTACTGGTACTCTGGTTGTGGCCCATGTAAGAGTTTCCTGGTCCCATCCTCATCCCTACACTGTGATGGGTAGGTTGGGTTTTAGAGTGGGTCATCTTTTTTGCAAGTTCATCAGGCCAAATTGTGCGCACACTGTAATCATCATCATCATGTTGGTGCCCTCCTATGGTATGAACACCAGCATTGTGGGAAAAGCCAGGCGGCTTCCCTCTGTGAGGGTTAAAGGTCACTACTATAGGATCACTACTGCAGTAACTACATGTAGAGCTACCAGCCTGGCTTGCCTTGGGGTTGCAGACACTGACGCAACTTTGCAGTGCACGCAAAGGAGCAGATGGGGAGAATGGGGCACAGGGTAGACAACCACCAACCAATTTTTTGCGAAAAGCAGCAGGACTCTCAAAACCTCCACCTTCCCCAGAACAGGATCCACAGCCCAGGGGCCTAAGTAGTCCTGTCTGGCATTCGGAGACAGTGCTGTTGGATGAAGAGGTGTTTGTGGTTGAAGCTGTGGACAGACACCCTCCCAATTTCTTCAATCCCATGGCACCGTCACCTGCGTTGTTTGAACTTGCTCTTTGGCCTCGGGAAAATGAAGAAGATGGGCTTCCAGTACCCCCTTTGCAGCCAGCTGAGTGATTTCTCCCTCCTCTACAGCACACCAGCCTCCAACAGTCACAGTTGAATGGACGAGAAAAGTCAATAGTGCAAGTGTGATCTGGGCTAGGGAAGCCTTCACAAGAAGAGGTTGGAGAGAGTGGCAAGCTGTGGAGGATCTGGGGGTGTGTATCTCTGATACGTGAGGACCGGCTTTGACTGACTTGTGGGAAGGAAGATGGGGCCCAGAAGGGGACAGAATTTGGGGTCACCTGATAGTGGGTGTTTAGGATGGAGGCATGGGCTGATGGGCTAGTGCTAAGGTGATGGGATAGACCGTGGGGCTTGGGAGGCTGGTGGATAGGTCCCAGTTTGGAGTTTTCTTTGTTACCAACAGAAGGCACGTCCCTGTAGTTGGCAGTTGTAAAACGTGGATTTGATAGCTCTTCCTCTTTCGTCCACCTAGATTTAGATTGCTGTCTTTGGGCTGGAACAAATTCCAACACCCCACCGGGTGACACTGTGAGGTTGTTCTGATAGTGATTATTATACTGTGCCTTGATCTGGTGCCTCTCAGTGGTGTCTGAAGACTTTCCTCTGAATTTCCTCTCAGTTTGCCCTGGAGCTAAGTGCGAAGACACCCTCTGGGCTCTGCTCTCTCTTCCGCTTTCACCTCGAGTCAAGCTGCTACTGCTCCTTTTGTCTAAATATGCCCCTCCTTTGTCCACTGATACTTTGATATCAATGGTATGAGTGTGTGTGTAAGGTCTGGGACCCAAAGTCACAGTCCCATTGCTGTGACAGTGACTAGGGATCCAGCTGCTGTCCTCTGCACTGCCGCCTCTTTCGCCCTTGGCTCTTTGCCCATGGGCTAAATGCCTGTGCCTGCATTCCAGGGACAAAGTGTTGGAGGGTGGATAGGGATGAGATGGAGGAGGCTGGGTGTGTGGTAAGCGGGGTGGGGGCTCGTTGCGGGTGGTTAGACGTGAGGAAGACTGAGAGGTGGCTGGTGGAGAGGCCACACACAAGCCCAGGCTTTTAGGCCGCTGAATTACCACGATGCGCTCGTCAAGAGGGAGGGGAGGCATCTGGGGCTAGGCAGAGCTGCGTGTTTCAAGATCAGAGAAAAAAAACAGACAGAAATAAATGGCTGGTACTTCTGATATTGGAGTAATTTTGATATACGTGATATTTAAGTATTTGCTCAGGGTTAGTCACACCACGTACAAAATTACAAAATTGTGATGAGTACCACACAGAAGCTAATCATAGCTTCTGTTTGTCATCCACAACCTTCCTGTTAATTGGACACCAAGAAACAAACAAAAACAACAACAAAAACAATCTGTTATTATGAAACCTAGCATGCTATCTTTCTATAGAAATACACACCAGGTTATTATTTTTCAGCATTGGCAACCAGTACCATTAGCAATCAACATTATGTAATACCAGAGGTCTGTTGTGGATGTGATAGCGAGAGAGAGAGTGAGAGAGAGAGAGAAAGAAAGAGAGACAGAAAGAGAGAGGAGAGAGAGCAAGGGGGGATGGTGGACTGGGAGAACAAATATAAGATATGACATGGTTGACTCAACCACAGACCTTGTCTGAGGGACACTCATGCAAAACTGCACTTCAGATAAAACACATACACTCCAGGACACAGTGATCACTCCATGCGTTTAATCCCACATGCATACATCCACGCACTGAGCCTGGTGATGGTATCCTCATCGTCTTTCTGTTTTCAGCGATGCCTTTTTCTGCCTGTGGTGAAGGGGGTGATGGTTACATTGACCCAGATTTTCTGCTGTAACATATCACTTTGATCACACACCTCATACGTAGTATCACCCGAAATGTACACGTGTAATGGGTATTATTTATATCACATTGGAGCAAAATTTTGTCCAACAGGATGGGCAGAATGTGCATGTTGACCAGTACCTGTGTGCAGTATGTACACCATCTCCTAAACAGGTAGCACATTTCACATGCCATACATAAGTAGCCGTCTTCTTTTTGTAGCGCCTGTTAAATCTTGCCAAGTTGACAGATTGAACAGAATTTCCATTCTTCTTGGACAACAAATTGCTCTGAGATTATTACTGTAGTCTGGAACACAAAATATCTACTAAGCAAGTGTAGCCAGTTATGTGATGCTTTGTAGTTATGTGGACATGAGTGGTAGTAATGGGCAATACTCATGGTAACATGCTTTTCCATTACAAAACTTTTTTTTTTTTTGCATTTCCATCATAAGACATCATCTTATCCAACCGCAATGCTGAATCCTCTACTCTGATTAGTCAGAAGGTGGTGAGCCATTTTCTGTAACAGTGTGGCTCAGACAGCAGTTCCTGCACAAGGTTTATTTTAATGTACAGCAGATCCTCTCATCTACGGACACCGCATTAACGGATATCGGATGCAACGGCAAGTTTAAAAATCCCAGGTGTTGCGAACTGAGTCCAGTAGTTCAGCTATTGTCTGCTAGGTGGCTGTGGCGTGCGTGCTTCTAGTTGCTTACAAGCGTCGGTTGAGCTGTGGTCGTTGTGAAGCTATACTGTTTTTTCAGCGATTTTTTGGTGTTTTTCACCTCAATGTTTTCTCAGTGTACTTCCCTATTTATGTTGGTCATTACGCTGCTTGTCATGTGTACAGTACTTGGGTAGCATGTTTATAGACCTTAGTGGTGTTTTTCCTTGGATTTCCATTATTTTAACCCGCCACACTAAAACACTTCACATCATCGGACTATTCAAGTCAACGCACAACCCCTTCCCCCCTATTAGTCTGTTAATGAGAGGTTCAACTGTACGTCTTTTAATGTGCATCCATTTCTGTAGTATCAGTGGTATGCAGGCTCAACGGTTATGGCTCTGGCTTAGTGATCAGGTGGTCTGGGGTTCAAGCCCTTGCCTTGATCAAGCCCCTTAACTCTACGTGTTTTGGGGTGCTGTGTCATAGTTAACCCTATGCTCTGTTCCCACCTGCTTAACAAGTTGGGATATGGGATATCCTCTTAACAAAAATACTTACATGTGGGACTGTATGGTGGAATATATCTGTTGCACTGTGGACACTATCTCTTAAGGTAAAAATCAAAGCAAATGAATGATCGAATGGTATTTGGTGAGTGTCAGTATGATTTAAAATGCTATGGACAAGATGTTTAGAGTATTCTGAATGTGGTGAAATGTTTGATTATATTTGTACAAGTTACTTTTCTATCCTTAATACATAATGTCATTATTCATACTGCAGCCCAATGGGCAAATTAATGGAATTTTTCCCCCTCATTTTTTTTTTCCTATTGGCGTCTTGGTCATTTACTTACATCTATACTACATTATAGCAATTTTCATTTCTCCACATTTACTTACATCTATACTACATTATAGCAATTTTCATTTCTCCACATTTCTCCATAACACATTTGGTGCATGACAGCAAAAAAGTTCTGGGTTCAAACCTGCCCGATGACCAGGGCCTTTCTGTGCGGCGTTTGTATAATCTTCCTGTGGGTTTCCTCTGAGTGCTCTGGTTTCCTCCCACAGCCCAAAGACATGGAGATTAAGTCAACTGGCTACTCTCAATTGCCCACAGGTGAGTGTGAGTGTGAATGGTTGTTTGCCCCGGTGTTACCCCTGCAATAGATTAGCAACCTGCTTGAAGTCAGCTGGGATTGGCTCCAGCTTCCCTGCAACCCTAAAGGATAAGTGGTATAAGTAATGGATAGATGGATGGATGTCATATAATGGAAACACTTCATGGAATATGTGCTCATATCTTGTCCAGAGTATTTTGATTTTAAAGCAGAAATGGTCTTGGACGTGTGCACCCTAAAGAGTTCAATCTTTTGTTGCAACTGTCATGAAACTGAGATGGGAAATATCTGATGAGTATGAATATGTCTATGAGTACGACTACATGGTTGTATATGACTGCGGTTGTCTATGTTTATGAACAGTTAGAAGGCACACGAAGAGTGCAAGTTCACAGTGAATTACAGTAAAGAGGACACTGAGCTGCAGAGTAATTATGTGCTCCAGCTGCCTGTGAAAATACAGGGAAAGTAGGGAATGCAAGGTTGTGCATTTTGCTCTTAGCAAAGAAAGAAAAAAAAGCGGTTGACATACAGGTCTGTAGTAAAAAAAAAGAAAGGAAGAAAGGAAAAAAATAAGGAAAGGAATTGCTTTTCAATCCACAGAAAGATTTTGTCCATTATTATTATTATTAATATTATTATTACTATTTTTTTAAAATAACTCATTTTCAGCTTTGTCCACTCACTGCAACATATTTTTTTTTTTTTTTTTTAAATCCATCGAGCTTAAATCACTCACGGAAAGTCTGCGGCAGTCTCAGGCCTACTCAGCACCCAGGCTCATCCGTGTACTCAGATCCTGTAACTGCAGGTTCCCCATCATCCTTTTTGACTCCCTGCTTTTGTTCCTGCTTATTCATCTATCGTAACAAACGTCCACCTAACATGCCCATTAATTTAATCATGATAGATGAAGTAGAAACTACACAAAGAAATCCTTAGGCGCATCGTCACCCATCGTTGCACTCTGGATAACCAGCTGCGTTTGGCTCTCATCTTTGTGTGCTCAGCTTTGTGCTCCTTTGTCTCTGCACCTACTAGTCTATACGTATGTCCCCCAAAAACCATGCACTTTCGCTGAACCTCATGCATATGCTTTACGTGCACTTTCAGCCCCAATACGCCGCTCGGTGTGCTTGTCAGAGACATGAATTGATTGGACTGGAGCCCAAAAGATGGATCATCTGGGATCCAATAAACTAAAATGACTGGTTAGGCCATGCTGTCACATAGGTACCGTGATGCATCAAGTCCCAAACCTCTCTCTCTCTCTCTGTCTCTCTCCATGTCTCCCCGTGTGTCCCTCTCTCTCTCTGGTTCTGATTGTTATGAAGAATATTCGACCTCCAGATGTTTCAGAATGTGTTCAAGCTGTACTGGGAGTAGGCTGTTCCAGCTGCGCGCTTATGCGCTTCTTTATAAGAGGCATGATGCACTGTGATGTGATATGATGTGATGTGATGTGAGGTGAATCTCTGGGATAAACATTGATCATAAGCACTCATGCAGGCCTGTAAATGCTTAAATGTCTATGAAACACGCGTTTGATATATAGACATACATACATATATATATATATATATATATATATATATATATATATATATATATATAAACAT
>JAQLOM010000011.1:4525274-4535351 GCA_030068315.1 Chrysichthys thysi | reverse complement strand
CATGAAGTTTGGTTCTTTTATGACTTTATTATGGGTTAACAGAAAAAAAGTCATCACATCTGCTGGGTCAAAAATATGCACAGATATGGCATGGTTGTTGGTCTGCACTCTGGATGTATAATTTCTTCTTGTTTTTACATGCTATGAGCATATATGTAAATAAAAGAATTATGTAAAGCAATAAAATAAAGCAATTATATCGTATAAAATGTGTTTAAGGCGGCATGCCATAACGAGTTAAAATATTTTTCACAGAGGGGTTTCTGAGCTTTTCAGGGATGACATGATCTGTATTTTTATTTTTTTTTCTTAAGGGGAACTACAGTTCTGGGATGATTCTGTGGTTTTACACTAACTGTCGTGCGCATCCCATGATCATGGTGTAAAAGCAGAAATGATGCAATCTGAGCAACTGTTTTGATTGCTTCTGACGCCCAGCACGGAGCCGTTTGAGATTTCATGGGTCTTTTCCTGGGTTTTTTTTTTTTTTTTTTTTTTTTTTTTTTTTTTTTTTTTTTTTGCTTTGTTGTGCAATTATGAAGTTAATAGTAAAAGCAGCTTTTTAAAGGAGCTGAGCACACAAAGGGAAAATTCACGAATCAAGAAAAGATTTTTATTTGTTTATTGGTAGGAAACAAAAAGCGTGCCTGGAAATCTGCCTGCCACTTTGCAGAAATGTTTCGGTTTACCTTTTGGGTCACGTCTGATATAAAACAAGCTTTAGTAATATAAAATGTTGTTAATTATCCACAGATTGTTCACTTTATGAGCCTCGGTGGTTTTGTAAATATTGTCTTGGCAGTTGTTCAGTATTACAAACTCTGCTCCCATAATTCCTCTTCTCCCCACCCCCCACCCCCCGAACTACAGTTCAGGAACTAAACTCAGCCTTGAAAAGCACCTAAAAATTCTTGACTTCTGCAAACTTTCTTGCCTCAGAAGCACCTTCAAAGTTATCTATCTATTACATCAGCAAATGTCTGCTGTCTTTTTCTGTTTTAAGGGAATAGCCCAGGTATGTGTTTATGCTTCCCTCAAATGCTGACCAGTAACCGAGGCACTGGCTGTTTTTTTCTCCCCCCTCAGTGCTCTCAAAGTAGCTCTTTCAGATCTCATTTTCTCTTCATGCTGTCTACAAAGTGCTCCTTATATCAAGCCTTTGTCATCCCTCTGACTGTTCTGATTGTGCTCGTCTCTCGCTCATCCTGATACAGGAGAGGTGTTTGATTACCTGGTCGCCCATGGCAGAATGAAAGAGAAAGAAGCCCGAGCCAAATTCAGACAGGTAAGACTGTGTCCGTGATGAACACACCACTCCAAGCTTGTAAAAGTACCAGATATTTTTTGTAAGCAAACATTAAAAATGGCCAAACCACAAGGCACTAATGTGAGCAGCTTTTGAATTTGCGGTGTCAATACCAAGTGTTTTGTCTGCATCGGTTTGGTTTTGTTTTTTTCTGAGCAGATTGTGTCAGCAGTGCAGTACTGTCACCAGAAGTGCATCGTGCATAGAGACCTGAAGGTGAGGCCTGTTTTGAGCCAGTTGTATCTTTGTTCACTTGTTCTTTTTTTGTTTGTTTAGACATGATTATGAACAATTAATGAACCAATCCAGAGTTTGGACTGTAGTCACCATTGCCTCCATTTGCACAATGCTTCATGGTATAGCTTGCTTCTAACATGGACATTTTACCTTAGATTCATTTTTATGTGAGGGGGAAATGTCCGGCATGTGTTTAGAATAGGCCTGTGCTCGATGACCGTTAACTGAGTTTCCGTGGTAACGGCACCCGTCATGGAAAAACGTGTTTACTGCAGGACAATGTTCATTTATTGATGTGCTCCATGTGTATCATAAGACTCTTCCCAATCCCAGACGTGAACCTCCACCTCACCCACAGTGTTTAACTGCTTACTGTGGCTATAAAATAATTGTGGTGACTCTGTTCCCAGGACAGGTCCTAGTTTTGAATGTTTGCAAGAAAAACGGACAACTGATGATGAGTTTTTAATCAGAGATTGGAAAGATGAGCTTTGCGCTCCATTCTGATCAAAAAAGATGGGTCTTGAAGGATTTTTTTCCTTTTTTTTTTTTTCGTAAAATCTTTCCTCCTCAAAATTTGAATTTGTGGGGGGAAAATCTCATTTAAGCTGTGTATATGAACAACAGTCGATATACAGTAGTCCCTAGTTTTTCGCGGGGATTACGCTCCAAAACTTTCTGTGAAAGACAAAAATCTGCGATACACGCCCAAATGCTTTTATTACTAGTTTAAGGGGGGGTACTGTACTGCGATGTTTGAGGTGTTTATTTTTAAACATTACTTCATGATCTTCTGTTCAGGCTGAAAACCTGCTTCTGGATGCAGAAATGAACATAAAGATCGCTGATTTTGGCTTCAGTAACGAGTTCACTCTGGGCAACAAGCTGGACACGTTTTGTGGCAGCCCTCCATACGCAGCTCCTGAGCTCTTCCAGGGAAAGAAGTATGACGGGCCAGAAGTGGATGTGTGGAGTTTGGGAGTCATCCTGTACACGCTGGTCAGCGGCTCGCTGCCTTTCGATGGCCAGAACTTGAAGGTGAGACGGTGGTGTGGGGTGAACTCGTCAAGGGGAACTTGGCTTCTTTAGAGAGCTGACCTAAAGTGGAGATGGTGCTTGCTTTTGCAGGAGCTGCGTGAACGTGTTTTAAGAGGGAAGTACCGAATCCCATTCTACATGTCCACGGACTGTGAGAACTTGCTGAAGAAATTTCTTATTCTCAACCCCACCAAAAGAGGAAGCCTTGAGGTTTGTAACAGCGCCTGCTGCTGAGGTCTGCTGACGGGTTGCTCGTAATTTGTGACAAAATGTAGTCTGTTCAGATTGGACTTGAAAATTCCACACTTGGTACGGGCTAGTGTGCATCCCTGTCCCAGTTTTAAACTACACCCGTGTGCTGTCTTGCCTCTGTCTCTTTGTGCTTGCATCCAGCAGCAGATCATGAAGGATCGGTGGATGAACGTGGGCTATGAGGATGACGAGTTGATGCCTTACATTGAGCCACAGCCCGATTACAAGGACCCCAAGAGGACAGGTCAGCACCCCGGCAGTGCAGGGGGTTGGAAGAGAGGTGGGGCAGACGTCCGGTGTTGGTGGGATGGGCAATTGTGGGAGGTGGAGAGGAGAGGGTGGATGGTATGGAGCCTCAGAGGTCCAGATTTGGCATTGGTTGTGTGTGCTTTTGTCCATTTAGTCGCCCATTTCATGGGTTCTAGGGTTTTCGGGGTAGTTTTTCCATTGTGGTTTTTTCCTTTCATTGTTCTCTATAAATTTGGGCTTTGCAGTCATTGTTTTTAATTTGTGTTTCTTTTGGAACTTTTTTCAAGCTTATCTCTGTCTCCACACTCACCAGATATCATGATACAAATGGGATACGCTCAAGACGAGATACAAGACTCGCTCGTCAACCAGAAGTATGATGAAATCATGGCAACTTACCTATTACTGGACTATAAGAATTCAGAGGTATGCAGAGGTGTAAATTAAAAAGAAAAGCACTCATTAGTGACCTGTTTGTATTTTGGAGAGCATTTCTTTGGAATCTAGACCTGCTAACCTTTACGCATTTAGCATGGACACTCTGGAATACGCTGCTGTAAGTTGTCACTCAAAAGAGGATTTATTTTTCCCCGCCCAAAAAAAAACGGCAGATGAGCCACGTGACACATGAATCTGAAATGATTGACAGTTATGTAGGCGTCTCTGCAGTCTTTGGAAGTGTCGCCCACTTTGCTGTGTCTCAGTAGTAAGCTTTTGGCCCATGTTCGAGTTTTCTCACCTCTCGCTTCTGTCAAGGAAAATGGAGACCATTTTTGCGTTTGCTGTAATAAAATCTATCAATGCATGTTTAGTTAATATTAGACAAGTGAGAAGTACATATAAATGCATAATATTAGACAATATATATAATGTATTAAACTAGTATAGTTAATATCAATGATTTTTATGAAAGATACCACCAAAAACGGCCATCAAAAATGGCATCTCATCAGCTGAAAGAGGAAAAGAATAAATGCTTCGAATTTTACATCTAACATTTTACAAATACAATTTTTAATGGTAATGATAACATGAATAAAAACTACATGTCACTGCAGATGCAGTCCAACAGCACGGATGTGACCGAAACTGGAGTGAGCACATCTATCTAGGGTTTTACGGTCACCACCAGGCGCTTGGGAGGAAAGCTGGTGCTCGTCTGTTTTAATTAAGACGGCGACACGTTAATTATTAATTGCTGTCTGCTGTATTCTTTTTTCCTAGAATAGTGAGAGAGAGAGTGTGCAGTGTGCATGGTGGCTTTTCTAGTGCCTACATCTTAGCCAAAACTGTCGTAGTTGTAGACACTAGAAAATAATCTGTAGCCCCTTGAAATACGTTTCCTTGTCAAAGTTAGCAGGTCTGTATATGTACGATAATGTTATTTTGCACATAAGAAGCAAAGAAAATGGTACAGATCACTTTTTCTTCAGGGTGCATGGTCAGATTTTAATTCTTATCCTCATCATTGCTAGTAATGTGCTTAACCAGCGTTGGGTAACTCTAGGTCTGTCTCTATAAAGGTATTGATATGACCTGGGGACGTAAGAAAACAAACAAGCAAACCCTTTAAATAATGAGGCACAAATTAAACTGCTGTTTCCAAATCGATCGAACTGTTGTGTTGATTGTGATTTAAGTGCTGTGGCATCATTACTTTCTTTCAGTACTAATGCTTGTCGTTCTCTACCCCAGTTGGATGAATTCTCAATAAAGCCCCGCCCAAGCATTGACCTCACAAACAATGCCCAATCACCTTCCCACAAGGTACAACGCAGTACCTCCAACCAGAAGCCACGCCGATCCACAGACCAAAGTAAGCCTCGTCGAACGCCTTGGTAGTTATTTGGATGCATTTTCATGCCTCATGCTTGTGTTTATACCCGTGTCACTTTTTGCCCCTGCTCCAGGTTTGTCTGTGTCTGGTAAGCGCTCTCAGGGTGACAGTAAGCACAACGCTGAAGACTATGGGAGGAAAAGCTCAGGCAGCTCCGCTAAGGTTCCTCCGAGCCCGCTTACTCCAGCCGACCGAAAGAAAACCCCGACCCCGTCCACCGTGAGTTCGCATTTGCTTCTTGGTAACAGTATACAGGTTGGGAGCGATGACACAACTGCGTATGATGCCGAATGCTCCTTTTCTGTGCCGTACAGAACAGCATCCTTTCAACTGGTACGAGTCGTGGGAGAAGCTCTCCAGGTCCTGAGAGATCTACTCTGGGTGTACAGAATGGCAAGGACAGGTACGAACCTAACTGAAATCCTTAAACGCACACTATAGTGAAGACAAGCACACAGGTATGCATTGTACTAACCAGTATGCCGACGTGAATCAGCTGTGAGGCCCTTGGCTATGTTGTGGAGGTCTTGTTTTGCATGTGCACCCTGTGTTCGAGGCCTTATGTATTTGTGAAGTACAACGGCACGTACTCATGGCTCATGCATGTTTGGGTTCCTGCTTCCTCGCAGCATGAGGCTGAAATCTGGTTTGTCTTAGGGAATTTTTTTTTTTTTTTTTTAGCCCACCAAATCAAGCAGGGAACGAGTGAAGTTACTGATAGAAAAGCTCCCACCTGAAGCCTTTTCATTAAATATTAACACGGTTTAAATATGCGCCTCAAACCAAATCCATCCTCGAGTAATGTTATGCAGGCTTAGCAGTGTGGTTTAAGACACGGTATTACTTACTGTTACGTATGTGCAACAAGCAGGAAAACTCTCCATGGCTATGGGAGCATCTTAAACAACCAGAGTCACATTTTTTTGGGGCAAATTTAGCTTTTTTTTTTTTTCCTGCCGTCCGAATGTGAATTTTGTATCAAAACGTTATGCAGATACTCTGACTACAAACGAGACTACAGCGCTTAATGTTGATTAAAGCGAATGCATGAAGATTTGGCCATGCGGTTATTGAAAGGGTTTGAGGTGAGATAAAATACTCTTCCTTTACTTGCTAGCTGCATTAAAATTGTTGCGTAATTTAAGAAATAATAAATTAAGGATCGGACGTCTTGGCTGGCCGACTAAATTTGGGATAACGGGAAATGGGTGTATGTTTACTTTGTAAAGGAATGATTCTTTTAAAAAGATTTTAAGAGAAATAAACAGAATGAACATGATTTCATTTCCTAAAGTGACCTGGTGCAAAAGAGTGAGTGGAAAAGACAGTGGAGTAGAAAGAGTTGTTGGTGGATAGAGGGAGTGTGAGTGGATAGAATATTGTGCAAGTCAAGAGAGTGAGCTAGAGGATAGCAAAGAGTACAAGTGGATAGAAAAGGACATGAGTGGGTAGAGAGAGAGTGAGTGCATAGTGTGCACGATTGAGTGGGGGGAAAAAAAGAGAGCCAGAGCATGTAGAGTGTTAAAATGTATAGTTAGTGGGCGCGCGTGGGGCGGGCCGGGGTGAAGGCGAGTGCGCGCGCGTGTGCGTGGGGGGAGCCAAGAGTGGATGGACAGCGTGACAGGGTAGTGTGTGTGTAAGTGGATAGTGTGTGAGTGGGTAGAGTATGCAATTGGATAGAGCATGTGTGAGTAGGTAGAAGGGCAGCGTGAGGGGCAGAGTGTGTGTGCGAGTGGGTAGAGAGTGTTACAGGAGAGAGGGATAGTGCGGGTGGGTAGACAGTGTGTGAGTGGGTAGAGTGTGTGCGGGTGGAGTGTGCACTCTGTACTGCTGGCAGATTGAAGAAGAAAGATGCACCACACTGCATGGTGCTAGCGTGTTCAAGTGGCAGCATAGCAAAAGTGCTGTCAAGCACAGTCCTCTCTAACACACACACACATACACCTCTTATTTGCATGCAGGTATGAGCTTTCATCTCTTTACCTCCTCGTAGTCTGATACCTGTGTGCCTGATGTTTAAGGGGACACTTCCTTTGTATGGTCTCTGTGAAACAAACACACACGAATGCACTTGCATGCAAATTTTCTTTAATATACAAATTTTACTACTCTTAGTTGAATGCATTACTCCTGCAGCTTGTAGATTTTGCCCCTCCTTTTAAGCTGCTTTTTTTTGTTTTCACATGTAAATCATGGCTTTTCCAGACAGATGTACCAAATGATTGAATTAACATCTGTTTAACCCAGATTCATTTATCTGATGTAAAGACAGATCATTTAAGTGTACACATTATGCCCACCTGATTTTTGATTTGTGCTTGGTGCTTTGCAGCTCCCAGGGCTTTATTTTTTTTTTTTTTTTTTTCCACTGCACACTGAAAAACAAGGTCAGGCTTAAACAGGGGCTAACGTAGATCTCCCGACAACCTGAGAGACAACTCCGCACAGGAGTCGCGCTTAGATTGATAGTTATTTTATTTATTTTTCTTCATTGGTCATTTGGTTAACTATTATCTTGGCAATAACATAATTAGCAAGAAAATGTCATGCTGATATAGTTTAAGATCAACGTGATAAAACGTGATGTTAATTTTAATCTTTTGTGTATGACAACTAGGAAAGACAGATCAACAAATGTAGTAGAGATATACTGGTACTCGTTTTGAGTATCTGTCTGTTCCGATGCACATTTTTTAAATTTGTATTTAAATATAACTGGGGAAAAAATGAAAATGAAAAACACTCCTATAATAACACTTGCTATGCAAAATGATGTAAGCTTAGCATATGTTGTTTCTCCAATGAATAGATGATCTAGCATCATAGCTACCTGGATGGGTTTTACAGTTAATGCCGGCAAATAAATCAAAGCGCACACAGCATGTTGGTGCTCTGAAAATACACTATATGGCCAAAAGTATATGGACACCTGACTTTCAGACCTGCATGTGGTTCCAAACTGTTGCCATAAAGTCAGAAGCGCACAGTTGTCTAGAAGTGTCCATGCATGCCATGGCATTAACGCTTCTCTTCACTTGAACTACGGGGCTCAAATGTGCTCCAGAACAAAGCAAGCTCCTTGAACACATGGTGTGCCAAGATTGCAGTGGAAGAACTCAGGTGTCCTGCACAGAACCTGAACCTCAACACCTCTGAACACCTTTGGAACACTGGATGCACCCCAGACCTCCTCTGGTAACAACAAAGCCTGATCTGGCTAATGCTCTTTTGGCTGAAGGATCACCAGTCTCCACAGCCTAACCCCAAAATCTGGTGTAAAGCCTTCCCAGATGATTGGAGGTTTTTATAGCAAAAGGGGAATCTAGAACGGGATGGTAACCAAGCACATATGAGTGTTATGGTCATGTGTTCACATACTTTTTGCCATGTAGTCTATTAAGTGGATTAACTATAGCACCTTTGTGTACAACACAAGGAACCTAATGAAACCTCTTAATAGGGAGTGTGAGGCCAACTGACTTGCACAGGTAGAACAGGATCAGTGAGTGTGGTCTTTCAAAAAAGAGCACGAGGTCCCACGAACTGCGAAATCCAGACTTTGTTGTTGTTTTTTTTCCTTTTTAAACTCTTGATTCTATCTTTAGCAGAAATTGTATACCACAGATGTTTGGACCGATAAACCAGGGGGAAAAGTACAGTTCCAGCTTTTTGGTGTGTTGTGCAGTGGAAAAAGTTTATTTGCTTTAGTGAGATGTTTGTCTTTGGGCTGAATGACTCAGAATGATGTGCTTCTAACCAAACTAGTCCCTTGCAAAGCCCAAGTCTGCATTCTCAACACCATATAACATCGGGTTGAACTTTTTGTTGTAATGCCGTGTCCCTCCAGTCATCCATTCCTCCATGGGCTTCTCTCTAACCTGTGCACTTCACACTCCTCTCCTGCCCCCCCCCCTGTGTGGGGGTTCGAGGAAGGGGTTTGTGGATGTTTCTCCCCCCAGCTTGAGCACACCAGGGTCCCGTGCCTCTACCGCCTCGGCAGCTGCTGTTCTAACTTCCTCTTCTTCCTCCCGCCCCCGCCACCACAAGTCCCTGTCCACTTCGGCCCACCCCAACTCCCCAGACCTCCATGCACATCGGCCGAGGCAAGTGGCGGCACAGCTTCCGTGCTGGGCTGGAGTCAAAGAGCAGACCTGCTCAAGACATAAGCATCCTCAGATAACTGACATTGTTATTCTCTATTATTTCACTGACTATTTATGCCTTTGCTTTGTTGTCGTTAATAGAATGCACAAAGTATGCTGGAAATGCTTTCCAGTTTTTGACCCCAAAACACCACTTGCTCTTTACCTCGAGAACACCTTGCGTCTTGAATTTTCTTCACCCCTCACAAAACCTCACCATGTTTCCTGCTTTATTGTAACTCCATGCTTAATGCTTCATATCTCACCCTAATTCCCAACTGACAGCACCTTTTGGAAATTGTACTTGGACACTGATTACAGAACTGCTCCTGCCATCAAATCCTGCTCCTGTCCTTGTGAGCACAGTAGCGATGGTCTGGGATCAGTGTAAAAGTACATTTTCCGCTCGTCTCTAACAGCATTTGTGATGTGGTTTGAGGTTTGGCATCAGACGGCAGAATGTTATAGTTTTCCTCCCACACACTCGTCAGTGCCTGCTGCCTAGGCTCTCTCCATCAGCCTGCATCCATCTTAATACATTCTTTCTCATGAGGGGGGGAAAAAAAACTCAGTCCACTTGCACACGTAAGACAGATATAATGCTAGCATCATTTTCATTCAGCATGCACGTTCTAACTTGTGTGTCACACCACTGAGCTAAACGAAGTATGGTTACAGCTCTGCATGAATGATAGTAGGTGAATCTTTTCCTCAACTAGTTTCAATTCAAACCACACTAACTAACAACACTGTGTTGATGGAATGGGACTCCTGTGACGAGCATTAAAATGCACGTGAGTGGTTTAACATGGTAAGTGAAGGTTTATGCCTGCGAACTTGACATTAATCTCTGCCCATGTTGCATGCCTGGTTTTTATTTTATCCTGTCCGTCATGAAATGCTGAAGTTATTTGGAGAATTTTTTTTAAATGAAATTCACAATTAACCCTCTCCAGGCAGGCGTTGCTGATTTGCAACAGTCAAAATATCAGATTTTTCCTGTTAATAAAATTCAA
>JAQLOM010000011.1:4500801-4512523 GCA_030068315.1 Chrysichthys thysi | reverse complement strand
ATTTGAAGGTCGATTCCCCCAGCTCTACAGCTAATGAAATACGAACAACGAGGAGCCAGTGGCGATTTTTGTAGTCTTTCTTTTGTGGTAAGTTTTCTTGCGATTGATCTGTTAAATGCTTTCTTTATATTGATCGGCAGTATAAAATTCATTTCCGGTTACTCCCTGCACACACATACACGATACATATAGCAAGTTTATAGTAGCTTGGCGCTCACACATGTTCTGAAAGGTTAGCAAAATAGCTAAGCTAGCTGGAATTTGGTTAGACTTTCAAAGTTAGTCCTAGATCTGTGTTGTTTTAACAGCTTTTGAATATATAAACTGCATATTCATGGACTTTTGTGATAGCCACGCTGTGGCTAACAGCATAGCTAAAGCGCAATAGCACGAGCTTTATGTTAGCTTGCCGCTAGCTTGACCGCCCGACTCGCGCTCAGTTGTTTTGATTGTAGGGTTTTTAAATGACTGTTTTTAAAATTCGTTTCTGTCTGATATGAGCATCACTGCGTGTGGAGAAACAAGAAACGTTCAAATTTGCCGAGCATTTTGCTGTGTTGTGGCGACTTCCTGTTCACCTGGAGGCCATTTTATATCTGTTTGTTATCGGTTCATAACCCTGAACATGGCGGGAACTACGTGGGAGATTAAATAAATAACTTCTGTCAGTGGGATAAGCTGTGGGAAAGCTGTTTGTTTTCTTTAAGGGTGGGAGACATGGCGAGGATAAAATATCGCGAGTCTTTGACGTCAAGCGAAATCGTCTCGAGACATTTGTCCGGCCATTTTGTGGGGTGAAGACTGCAGTTAACCCTGTGATACCAGCTCTTTAAGGGGCAAGTCGCTAGCCCACGCTCAAGTCGCCGTATGACGTCACGGACAGACTAATTTGCATATTTATTGTGTATATTATTTGGTGTATACACGGGCAAGGAAGATTTTTTTGAACCTGGAATCAAATAAAACAGAATAGACTTGAATAAAGGTTGATCAGAGTAGTGTACAGGTTTCGGAGATGCGTTCTGATATCCCCATCGTAAGTGGAAAATATCGTCTGTCGAACCACTGCTTAGCCGAGCTTACCCAGGAGTCTTTTCTTGGAGGAGACATGCTTTTGAATTTAAATTAGCTCTTGAAGCACACGAAACCCTGTGGTAATGCACTGTACAGTACACCGAAACACAAGGTAGCTCTGTGAGTTACGGGAGAGAGTGAGGCATCACGTAAGGTGAGCGATGCGTATATCCGGGCATCGTCCGTGTACATCCATGCGTCGTCCGGACATATTGTACATCATACGCTGGCCTGCCTGCCCGCCCATGAATCTTAAATATTTGCTAAATATTGTACAGCTTTTAGCGTGTCGCATTCGTCGTCGTAACTTTGAAATATTGGAAGTCAGGCCATCGTAACTGGGGCAGCGCCTGTAATGTTAAAGGGTTTTTATTTTTTCCCCCTTTTAAGAAAAAAATTCTCATTTTATTTAGAAAAAAAAGCTTGAAGACAAAATGCAGTAAGAAGCTGGGGGGGACAGGCTCCGGATTTAGTGACCGTCACCAAATAGGCAACGCTGTGAATTCTACGTTTGGGTTGATTTCTAACTTCTTAATGTTATTTCTCTCTCTTTTTTTTGTGCTTTTTTTGCTTATAGGTACTGCACCCTGTTGCCAAGGAACCTGCTGTACTTGTCAAATCCAGCTGCCTTGTTGCACCCATCAAAAATGGTGAAGATATTTGTCGGTAATGTGGCTTCAACCACCACAGAAGCAGAGCTGCGCACACTGTTTGAAGAGCACGGTGTCGTGTCCGACTGTGACATCCTGAAGAACTACGGCTTCGTGCACATGGACGAGGAGGATGCAGCCCAGAAAGCGGTTGCTGCTTTACACAAGCATGTGCTCAATGGCTCGCGCATCACTGTCGAGTACGCCACCACCAAGGTGCGCAACGCCACCAAGATCTACGTGGGCAACGTGCCTGAGGGAGTCACGGCATCCAAGATCAAGGCGCTTTTCCAGCCGTATGGCAAGGTGGTGGAGTGTGATATTGTGAAGAATTATGCATTTGTTCATATGCAGAGGGAAAACGAGGCCTTGGAGGCCATCAGGGAGCTTAATCATATGAAATTGGAGGATCAAAAAATCTTTGTGTCCCTCTCTCGCAGTAATCAACCCAAAAATAGCAGAGGAGATGACTATTTCCCCCCTCCTCCCCCTCACTATGCACCCCATCCGCACCATCCTCCTTACCTGCCCCCACGTCCTCCACTCGGCGAGTTCTATCCGCCTCGGGGTCGCCTTCCGCCACCACCACTCCCTCCGCCACCTCCCCGCTCCTACTACGAGCGCGAAGCATACGAGAGGGGTGTACGGCATGACCCGTATGCGGCCGCCCCGCCTTTTTACGAGCGGGACCCTTACGAGCGGCGTCCTCCGCCTCCGCAGCGACCCCCCTCGCCTTCCGTTGCCCCTCGCTACTACCGGGATCGTAGTCCTCTGGGCAGTCGTCGGTCTCTGCTGCCTCCGCCGCCCCCGCCGCCACCGCCTCCTAGCTACATGCGCGGCTACGGCCGTGGTGCTCCGGCCGCCGCCCCTCCTCCCCCATCCTCCGCCCCAGGCGCCGGCTATCAGCGTTACTCGCTCGGCTCGGGCTTTGATAAAGATGATTACGTGGAGGACAAGTACAGCAACGGTTTCGGCCGTGGCTACTGAGCTTGCTTCGTCCGGAAAGTCTGTACGTCTGTCTTTTTGTATAAGGCAAGCTAATAAACAGGGACATGTCTGCAGGAATTAGGAAATATTCTCTGATGATTGCTTGTAGCTAATTCTTACAATGGGTACAGCGTAGCTAACGTTCTGTTCAACTATTCAACTTAGTGAATTAGAAAAGTCTCATTCTGATTTAAACTAGAACTTAGACAGGTTTTTATAGAGTGTAATGGTTGTAGGTGTTCTCCCTTTGAGTATCGTTTCAAGATTATTTGAAAATAATTTCTTTTTAAGTCAATGGTATGTTTTGCATGCGTGTTGGTTTAGATTGTGAGGGACTGCCTAGTGCTAATGAGTCGTTGTCATTGATATTGTTTGTCGCGGGGCTCAATTCGCTCCTTATTTAAATCAACTCTAGTCCACACCAGCATGGTTAAGTTTTTTTTTTTTTTTTTTGTACAACGTTTAGGCATATGTCATTATTACGCTTGATTTTTTTTTTTTTTGTGTGTGTGTTTTTTAATCCCTTAGAGCATGGTATACGACTTGCATGATTAAGAAAGGCTCTAAACTAAGGTTGAACAGCATATCTGTGTGTGGCTTTGATACAGACCTAGTTATGTTGCGTTCCAGTGTTGGGACCCGCATAAGAAAGAGGAGGAAGAGGGAGGATGTTATTAAGTATGTGGTAGTGGGCAGAGCCGAGGGACACCAACTGATCATCGAATCGCATCTTAACAGCCGCCCGAGCACAACGTCGACCCGACACACAACGCTTGGAAACGACGCCGCCTCCTAGGAAAAAGCAGCGTCCACTAAAGGAAACTCGGGAAAACGAACGACCATCCGCCACATAACACAAAAACTGCTACCACATAGTCGGTATTGCTCCAATAAAATTGCTATTGTTGGTCAGCCCATTACTCGTTCACACGGACTTTGTAGCCTTTCTTGATATTCGAGACGTTTTAACATCTCGACACCCTGGACATGTTTGTGATTAAAACTATTACCCAAACTCAAACATTGTAGCCTATCCTACGTGTGATGATGTTTCCCTACGTTCATTTTGTTAAAATACTTTGTTAAAATGTACTTCTGAGAACCCATATCTCGACTGTGGATGCAAACCGATGTCCTTATCGGTGGTTGAGCTCTTTAACAGGTGTCCGAACGCAAGTCGATCTCTGTGCTTGGTGTACTTACATTAAAAAGAAATTTAGTCATGTGTTAGCAGTCGCTGTCTCTCCAGCCGTTTAAATAAATCATCGAATGATCGACCTGACTGCCGTTTTTTTCCCCCCCTGACTGCCGCACACATTTCCTGTCTTTATCGCACCCGTTAACACTCGCTTCGTGCAAGTGACCTTACTGAACTGACCTCTGTGTTGCAAATAGAGCCAAGAAATGAGCTAGTAATGAATGGTCTAGTAGGGGCTAATGGTACTTCACTCCAAAGGTAGCTACACTTCCTAATTTTCCACCACAAGTTCTGCTAGTACTCTGCCCTGCCTTGATCCTTGGCCAGAGGTGTTATACTTTTATATTTGCTTTATTTATTAGCAACATTTGTAACTAACTGTATTGCGATACATGAAATCCAGGTAAGTTAAAGACACAGGTAAGTAATACTGGAAAGAATGTTTGGTCTTCTGTAAATATTTTCATGATTTTTGGAGAATCCGTGTCAAACTTTTTTCCCCCTTTCCTCATACAAATCATTATTTTGTCACAGGTAAGCGATAATGTGTAATGTTTTTATTTTCTTGTGGCGTTTCCTACATCTAACGTGTGATTGTCACTGATGGGATGAGACCTTAAAATGCAGAAATTTTACCTGGCTTGAGAGTGGGAGAAATCACACTCTCTTTTTCAAACAAAGTGATCTTGGAAAATATCACGTTTACACAATTTTCCGTTTTCGACAAACATGCAGTTTTTGTCGTTTGCTTTTCGGCCTTGTGCGGCCACTCTGAAGCCAACTTAGCTAAACGCTAATGGAAGACTGGACTGATATCCTTCCCATAGATATGCTATTTGACCAAAAGTATGTGGACACCCATTTTAAAGCCACAGGCTGATATTGAGTTGTCTCCGCCTTTGTGCTCGAATATCCTCCTCTCTTATGGGAAGGCTTTTCATTGGATTTTTGACGCGTGGTTATGGGAATTCTGCTCATTCAGCCACAAGATCATGAGCGATGTACACTCAGGGTTCCAGTTTATCCCAACGGAGTTCAGTGGGGTTGAGGTGCAGGCCACTCACGTTCCAACACTCCATGCACACCATGTCTTTAGGGACCTTGATTTGCAGGCGAGGGCATCGTCATGCAGGAACATGTTTGGGCCCTTTGGGTCCATTGAAGGAATTCTTATACTTACAGTATACAAAGACGCTCTAGACAACATTGTGGCAGCAGTGTGGGTGGGAATCACACATGGGTATGATAGTCAGGTGTCCATATGTTTTCTTTTTCGGCCATAAAGTGTATATACCCACACACTAATTAAATGCCTCACACCACATCCTGTGTAAGCAGTGATTTTGGTGAAAGTTTACACACAAGCCACTCCCCAAATCAAGCAGTTTGCCCAGGCTAGAAGCCCTGTCAGTCATGTTTTTGTCACTGTTAAAGCTCAGCCTTTTGCACCAAGATTCAGGTAAGGAGAGATGCCCCTGTTGCTCTGAGTGTTTGAGGATGTTGGTATACTATATAGAGGGGTCCAAAAAACATATACAAACTTCAACATGAAAAATATCTGCATAAAAGCTGTATTACTGTATGCACGTCTGTACTCACTCTACACGCTGCTCTACAACACTGATGTCATAATTTAGTATGAATTTAAAAAGAAAAAAAATTGCCATACATAACCACTGTTGAAGTGTGTATACATTTTTTTGGGCCTGTCTGTGTAACGGTGTTCTAGAAACGACCAGAGCAGCTACAGTGGACCCTCGGCTTGCGAACGCATTGGATGGCGAACAAATCGACGTACGAACTAAATTCCTGAGCACATTTTGTACTGACCGACGAACAATCTTCGACCGACGTACAGGAAGCCAACCCACGCTTCACGTCCCAAACGTTCAGTTCCGGTCAAGTATTCGTGGTGTGAACGTGTTCAACGAATTTTTTTCCGTTGTGTTTGTTTTTTTGCTCAGTAAGCTTCATTATGGGTACCAAGAAAGTGGAAATGGTAGTGAGAGTAAGAAGCCTAAGCATATAACAGTTGAAATAAAGTAATAATCGTAAAATATGAAAACCGCCACCATATCCCTTGCCATCATATTCCTCCGCCAGCAACTACATATCCACCGTAAAGGTAACATCCAATAAAATCATCTGTTTATTTAAGTTAGTTTTATTTTTCTATCATTAAGGTTATTTTAATTTTATTCTATGTTTTATTGCCCCACACAAACCCATAGTATTCTTTCAAAACATGTATTTGAGGGCTGAAACACATTCATTGTATTTACATTTATTTCAATGGGAAAATTTGATTGCGAACAGAGTCTCGGAACGAATTAAGTTTGCGAGCCAAGGGTCCACTGTATTTAGTTCACAACTTCGCCAATGTTTACAATTCTCCACTTAATGGTAAAAAAGTACAGTGGAACCTTGGATTGTGAGTAACTTGGTCTGCGAGTGTTTTGCAAGACGAGCAAAAAAATTTAAATAAATTGACGTATACTGCAATATGAGTTATGCATACGCTTCGTCTGCTGAGCCTCATGTGATCAAAACTTCTCTCACTCACTCACTCACTCGTATAGTCAACATCCACAATAGCATAGAAAAAGACTGATTCCTCACTTCAAATGAGATCAGGGAGATGTGTAAAATGTGGGAAAGAGTGTAAAATTTTGTAGAAAAGCACCACCCAAATAAGGCTGTAGCAGTGCGAGCGATGAATTTGTTTAATGACTATGCAATGTCGTATTTCCACCAAATCCTCAAAAGAAGGCCAAAACAGGGACCACTGTATAGTTTCCTTGTTAAAGTCGTACGAAAAGAAAAAGATCCCAGTGAGCCGACAGACTGCAGTGATTCTGTGAGTTGTAGTGAAAGTCCTCTCTCCTCCCTCTCACACCAGCCTCGATTCTTTTTAAGGGTAAAGTGCAGGTTATTTTGTTTTTGTCAGGTGTGGTGGGGTTGAATAACACGAAACAGAAACTTGGTCAAAACCAAAGAAAGCAACACGAGACTAGTAAGGCTTGGCAAGAGCACGGAAACTGGCAACTAATGATCTTGCCGTTTTTGCGTGAATTCTTCATAGCTCCCGCAATCAGTCCCAATCTGGTACACCTGTCACCATGCATGTGATGTGCCGTGGCGTCGTAGAGGAAAACAAGGAAGTAGTCTTTAGCGTGCGAGTTCTCTGACACGCACTGCTATTGGGAGCACTCAGAACAGGTGTGCTCCACGCGGCCAGATTCATGACAGTTTTATGTATTTTTACTTTATATTTTGTATTATATATTATCGTTTTTATATAAATATTTGTTGGTTGTGAAACAAATTATCTGAGTTTCCATTATTTCTTATGGGGAAACTTGCTTTGATATACGAGTGCTTTGGATTACAAGCACGTCTCCGGAACGAATTATGCTCGCAAGCCGAGGTTCCACTGTAATGGAAAACCCCACTACCTTTGTTTCACCCTTTGCTGATTGGGTTTAGGACCCAGTGCTGCAGTCTGTAAAAATGTACAAAGCTTGAACATGAAACTCAAATACCCGGTTATGTAATGCAATTGTACAAAATGTATAGTAACGCTCATACCACTTTACAGCACTTTAAAACTGTAATTATGCACCGGAGATGTCCAGTAAATGTCAAGTTGTGTTTTAGCTTGAGCAAATCCAGACAGCATTCAAGAATGGCATTTTACAACTGAATATCAACAGTGATTGGCTCGATGTTGAGTTCTTTACAGTGAACTCATAAAAGAAAATCCATGTATTATATGCCACAGTGGAAAATTTAAAGCATTGTTTCTTTTTATAGTTTACAAAGTACAAAGCCATAGATGTGCTACAGAACAGGCAGCTACATACGGACTGCAGAAATCAATACACTTAGTAGATGTTGCTTTAAATTTAAATTCAAGTCCTGTAATTAAAAGCTAAGTATCTAAATGGACAATTTCCAGAAAATATATTTGACTGCAGCTACAGAATTATTGGCACCTTTGGTAAAAGTGGGTTAAAAGGTTTGTGTAACAGTGTCTTTAAAGAACTAGCTTAATCTCACACTAAAGAGAAATCTAGCATTTAACTGAAGTACGTTAATTCACAGAAATATTCAGAAATGTTTCCGAAGGTTCCCCCTCCCCCTACAATTGTTGGCCCTCCTACTATGAGTGCTTTGAGTTTTTACCTATAATGTTTTAACAGAGCGGGGAATCTGAGATCACTCCATAATACAGGATCTGTCCTGATCCTCCATGGTGTAATGTTGTTGCTTGTGGACTCTTCTCTTCAGCTCAGTCTACAGCCGTTCAATGGAGTGCAGTTCAGGGAGTTGGGATGTTCATGTTAGAAGACTGATCCTGTGGTCATTAAACCATTTTTGTGTGGATTTGAATTCCTGCTGTAAGATGCAACCATGACCCACTTGGGGCTTCTTGGCAAATGCAGCCAAATGTTCAATGAAAATATCCTTCATGAAGTCCACGATACCATGTACTCTCATGTGGTTCCCAGGGCTCTACTTGGTATTATAAAGATTTTCTTTTGTATAACCATCCGTCTTTTTACTCTAACATTTCCCACGTTGAGGTTTGCCAGAAAACACGGTCTAATCTGACCACACAACAAAGTTCCAGTAGTGTCTAATGAACTCCAGGCACTTGTATTTGTGGTTAGATGAAAGAAAAGGCTTTAATCTGGCATGCTTTCCAAATAGTTACATTAGATACATTTCGTGACCCCAGTATACTCCGTCTCCAGCTGAATGCAAATCTCCAGCTTAGATGCCTGTGCATGTATCATCCTCCTCCTCACAGTGTGTGAAGGTTTAAATAGATTTGCATCCACTTCCAGGCAGGATTGTTGTTATTCTGCTTGTTTTAAACTTTTTACATAACCTTGACAGTAAATATGGGTATTTTCAGGAATGTAGCTATTTTTATAGCCATTGCCTGATTTTATGAAGGTCAACACACTGTTCTCAGTTTATTTTTGTATTCTGTAGTCCTCCCCATGTTGATGAACGATTAAGGGATTTTGGCCTCAATGTCATCTCATATTTATATCCCAGGAAAGCAGGAAGTCATAGATGACCACTGAAGACTTCCAAAACATTCAGGTGAACATAAAGTACAAAATATAAATGTGAATACACTTTTTTTTTTTTTTTTCATTTTTGAGTTGATATGAATTCCTAGAAATGCCAATAATTTTGGGGGTTTGTTTGACATGACCTTTGATGTTCCATCAGCCAATCCCTGTTGACATTCATTGGCATCAACCCCTAACCTAGTAACCTAGAAAATAGCTTTCAGTGGGAAAAGACTTCAAAATAATGGTGCAATAGTGAATATAATATAGATGACACCCGCTGACATACAGAAACATGTATTTAAACATTAGATGTTGTAGCTTGTAGAATGTTGTATGGAGTCTGATTTAGATTTATACATTTATGGATTTCTTTTGGGATGAAAATTTGTTTCATTACTTGATATTTTCACTGCGCAAGCGATCGTTAGTGTTATCAGTCAAAGCACTTATTTGTTGTGCTTCTTCTCCCACAGTTTTCAAGTTACTGACCACAAACAAACATCAACTTGTAATCATTGTGTCAGAGTAGTCTGCTTGTGTTCAGCTTTTGGAAAGACACTTGTTCTCTCTTATTTTTCCAGTCTTTTTTTTTTTTTTTTCCCTTTGAAATTTCAGACACTAAACATGTTTTGGCTGATTGTGTTTGGTGTAGATGGAAAATTGTGTAAATTACATTTATTATATTAAGAATACCAGGTGATTCAGTACAGAAGTTACCTCATAACATTGTGCTACAAATGAATAAATCTAAATTATAGTATATAATAAAACGGAAGTGTTTTTGGCTCTGCGTCCCAAATTTGCCCATGGTTCACCAATGCCTTGACGAGCTCTCTTTAATTACTAGCTGATATGGTCTTTTATGTGGTTTCTGAAATCGGTTGATCCGTAACCACTTGTGCACCAGAACGCTATATAGTCATATCAGAATATCATCCATCTGTGGGTGTATTTTGGCACTAAATTTCTGTGTGTA
This sequence comes from Chrysichthys thysi, assembly GCA_030068315.1. NCBI lineage: Eukaryota > Metazoa > Chordata > Actinopteri > Siluriformes > Claroteidae > Chrysichthys > Chrysichthys thysi. The sequence goes on along the minus strand of JAQLOM010000011.1, from coordinate 4,502,548 downwards.
TGTTTAGAAATTGCAGAATGTATTGTTCTTGCTTCAGAATCAGGGGAAGGCACTACATTTGAATGAAATGGGTTTTTTTTCCTCAGAGAATTTCAAAAGGAGTTTATCTAAACAGGAACTTAGCCAGCATGTCCTTCTGTAAATGTACAGGGTGTGTCTGTTCATGTATGGATCATGTGAATAAAGAACAGCTCAATAATTGTCTTTGATGTCTTTTGTATTCTTACAAGAAGATGGGTTACATGTGCATTATTAGTCCAGTAATTCTCACTTGCACTTCAGTTCAGCAATAGTGTGCGTTCACACCATTCTAACTGAAAGTTAGATTCCTACAATTGTAAACCATTGTAACCAGTTCTTGTGCTTCCAGAAGCAGTTCAAACATTCGTTGAAGTGTTTCCGTCAAGCTTAGATCATTTTACACCATATGAACATCAGTACTCAGAGCTCCCATTCTGTAAGTTTGTACCACTTCATGATGAATCCCCTTAATAATGATCATGTGGGGTGGCAGGAACAGTACAGAGAATTGAAGGTGACAAAAATGTACCGTATCTATGCTTTTTCACTGCAGAAAAATGTAGTGTACAGGTATGTTTTTGTGCATATAATGTGTAAGCACTCTAAAAAGCCCATTTAAGTAACATCAAAAGTGTAAACTTCGTAGATAGAATAGAGGTACCATATATGTGGTGTTGAGCACACCAGACCAGAAGTCTTTAGTTTATTTGATCTCTTTTTAATTTCCCAGAGAATGTTACATAGGCTATGGCTTTTCCTTGGTTTTTTTTTTTTTTTTTTTTTTTTTTTAATTAAATGGGATTTGTTGTGGAAAAATCTCTTCAAACCTTATCAAAATCAGGACACTAAAATCCAAATCTCAGTACAGTACTTTGAAAGATACCAAGGTTAACTGAATTTATTTATTTATTTTAATGGAATGTTGTGAATCTACAGTACACTTTTTGCACGTGCACGACCAGATTTGGTTCAGTGGATGAAAAGTACTGTAGTTCCAAAAAATTAAACTGTTGGTCCATATTTGCCCAGTGGGTCTAATATTTTCTTAGTTGGACAGTGTTCATAAAATAATCAGCTTTTTAATGAGCCTAAGTGATTCAGTGGAGTTTTTTTTTTTTTTTTTAGAAACACAGTCACAGCTCCAGGGTTCCTTGTTTTGATCCTGACCTTGGGTTCCCATCAGCGTCCAATGTTTTATGTTTCCTACGTTGTCCAAATGGACAGCCTTCAGGTGCTCTGGTTCCATCCTACCTCCCCGCAGGTGGAGCGGCTGTTCTAAACTGCTCCTGCTGTTGGGTAGGGACGGGGTGTAATTCCACCTCAAATCCAGTAGGTAGTCTTTGGCAAAGGTTGAAAAGCACTGGCCTAACCAGTTGAGATCTTTGAGTCACTCACCACAGTAGGACACAGGTTCCCATCCCCGGTCCATGAGAATCCCCTGTTCTGAACCTTGTAGTGTTATCCCTGAACACCTGATTCAGATGATCAGCTAACTGACAGCCTTTTCTGAGCTGAAGTGGGTTGAAGAGCAGAGAAAATGTGCAGGACAGAACGTTGGTCAGACACAAATGCAGAAAATGCTCCATCAATGGTTGAGATTGTAGGGTTTTGGAAACATCGCTGTTTAGTCATGTTCATGGTGTTGTGTTTATTAACCCTCTCCAGGCAGGCGTTGCAGATTTGCAACAGTCAAAATATCAGATTTTTCCTGTTACTAAAATTGAAT